>KZ108331.1:296-115125 GCA_002116355.1 Dothistroma pini CBS 116487 | reverse complement strand
GGTTGCGCCTATGATACAGTCTCTTTCCACGTCCGATCGTTAGCGTTTCTTATCCTTGACAATACTCGAAGTAGGCAAAGGAGCGACGAAAACACCGTGAAAGCACTGTATAACCTTGCTAGGCGCAGTTCCATAGCATCCGGCAGAGTGTTCTCGCAGTATCGATGCTGGTTACCGTTATGCTTCTATTTGGACCTTGCGACAGCCAACGAGACCGGTGGGTAACGATCGGACGTGGAACGGGACTGTATACCAGCCTACTGCACCGTTTTGTCTGCTAAGCGGGCACAGAGAGACGGGCACGCTTGAGTGTTGTGTGTAGATTATCACGGCCACCGAACGTGGAGAAAGAAAGGCGGCAGTAGCTAAGTATACCCATACAAGCGTTAGTGCTCATGAAGATAATCCAGCATATTGGGAGACGAAGATTCAGTGTCGCTTCATATTACACCTGTGCCTGAGGCTCTGCGGGTGATTGGCGTATGACGTTCCAGAAGCGGTGATCCTTCCAAACGATCAGCTGTCGCTTGCTCTCGCGGGCACAGTACCTTGGTTCGAGCTCCACCACCTCTCCACCGCAAACACAAACAAACTCCTGTTTGCACTCGGCACGACTCCATCGTCACATCTGATGTGCCTGCAGCTCCAACAATACCACTCATACTTCATACGGAACTTCTAGCACCGCGACAGCTCGCGTGTTCTGAGAGCTGACAGCGACGAGAAACAAAAGCGTGTGGCGGGGAAGTGCGATGGGGTGGAAGAGCGCAGCAACGTGGCTGGCGGTCGTGGGTGTCATAACATCAGCGTTCGCAGCTAAAGAGCCGGACTGGACGACGAAGCACGAAGCCGGACGATGTGCCATCCGAGGACAATGTGGCAAGCAGAGCTTCTTCGGCTCAGAGCTGCCCTGTCCAGACAACGGACCGGCTGAGGATCCAACAGACAAAGTCCGAGATGACCTGGTCAAGCTATGTGGGCAGGAGTGGGCGGATACCAAAGTGTGCTGTGACGGTGATCAGATCGAGGCGCTGAAGAGCAACTTGGCTAAAGCGAATGGTCTGATCTCTGGCTGCGGTGCTTGCAAGAAGAACTTCTACGATCTGTTTTGTACCTTCACGTGCTCACCGGATCAGTCGCTGTTCGTCAACGTCACCGAAGCAGACTCGAAGGGCGACAAGTTTATCACGACGGCACTGGATCAGCTTATCAGCGATGGCTTTGGAGCGGGATTCTACAACAGCTGCAAGGATGTCAAGCTTGGAGCAACAGGAGGTAAGGCGATTGATCTGATAGGAGGCGGAGCGAAGAATTACACACAGTTCCTGAAGTTCCTGGGAGACAAGAAGCCATTTGGAAGTCCGTTCCAGATCGACTTTCCTCGACCCGTGGATGGTTTCAAGGGCATGAAGACGATTCTGGAGGACCCTATACCATGCAACACCACAGACGAAGCGTATCGATGTTCATGCGTTGATTGTGCTGGTTCATGCCCAACTCTGCCAGAAGTGACAGAGGCCGAGCAATGCACGGTTGGACTATTGCCTTGCTTGAGCTTTGCGATCGTGGTCATCTACTCGGTCTTCATCACCCTGTTGGTGCTGGCTGTTACTGGTCATATGGCTGCCGCAAAGCGACGACAGAGCAAGAACGAGCGATTACAGCTACTGCAGGATTCTGCACCCAGCGACGATGAGGATGAAGGAGACATGGTACATAGTGTGGCCATGACCGATCGACCAACAAAGCAGTACGTTGTCAACACCTACTGCGATCGCATCTTCGCCAACCTCGCACGAACATGTGCCAGATTCCCTGGTATCACAATCGGAACCAGCTTCCTCATAGTCGGTCTGCTCAGTCTTGGCTGGCTTCGCTTCGCCGTCGAGACGGATCCTGTCAAGCTCTGGGTTGCTCCTGATTCTGCAGCTGCTTCTGAGAAGGAATTCTTCGACACCAACTTCGGACCATTCTTCCGCACCGAGCAAGCCTTCTTGGTCAACGACACCACCGATGCAGGACCGTCTCCCGTCCTCAGCTACAACACACTCCAGTGGTGGCTCGATGTCGAGAGGAGGATCAGAGTACAGAAGAGCTTCGGCAATGGCTACACGCTGAAGGATGTCTGCTACAACCCAACTGGGGAAGCATGTGTCGTGCAGTCAATATTGGGATATTTCGCCAGCACCGGACTGCACGAGGAAGACTGGGACGAGCAGCTGAACAACTGCGCAGAGACACCCGGAGATGTTCAGTGCCTGCCAGAGTTCAAGCTGCCATTGCCAGCGGAGCGTCTTTTGGGAGGATACAACCGCACTTCCCAGCATGCTACAGATGCTGCCGCGCTAGTCACTACGTGGGTCATTACGAACTACAACCCCGGTGACGACCGCCTCGAGAAGGCAGAAGAGTGGGAAGAGAGCACCAAGCGCCTTTTCAAGGACATCACCAACGAAGCAGCCGAACGTGGTCTACGATTGAGCTTCAATACTGAGATCAGCTTGGAGCAGGAGCTCAACAAGAACACCAATACGGATGCGAAGATTGTAGTAATTAGCTACATCGTCATGTTCATCTACGCATCACTGGCTCTCGGCAGCACGACTGTCACTGTTAGCACGATTCTGCGAAATCCAATTGGAGCACTGGTTCAGAGCAAGTTCATGCTTGGTATCGTTGGCATTCTGATTGTCTTGATGTCCGTTGCTGCATCTGTGGGACTCTTCGCAGCGGCCGGTGTCAAGGCGACGCTCATCATCGCCGAGGTCATTCCATTCTTGGTCCTCGCCGTGGGTGTTGACAACATCTTCTTGATCGTGCACGAATTCGAGCGTGTCAACATCAGCCATGCGGATGAGCCCGTGTCGGAGCGCATTGCCAGAGCACTTGGTAGGATGGGACCGTCGATCCTTCTCTCTGCTTCGACCGAGACTGTTGCATTCGCGCTTGGAGCCGCCGTGGGGATGCCGGCAGTGCGGAATTTTGCGGCGTATGCTGCGGGTGCTGTCTTTATCAATGCCATGCTACAGGTCACAATGTTCGTTTCGGTCCTGTCACTGAACCAGCAACGTGTCGAGGATGGCCGTCTCGACTGCGTGCCCTGCGTGAAGATCCCACAGAGCCACAGCATGCCTGGAGGTTTCGGCGGCGCTCCTTTCAGCGCTTCTGATGAGGAGGGATGGCTTTCGAGGTTTATTCGCAAATATTATGCGCCAGCTATCCTGGGCAATAAGGCGAGAGTCGTTATTCTGACTGTCTTCCTTGGCTTCTTCGCTGCCGGCATCGCGCTCCTGCCAGAGGTTGAGCTTGGTCTGGATCAGCGCATTGCCATTCCGTCGGACAGCTACTTGATCGACTACTTCAACGACCTTGATCATTATTTTGAGCAGGGTGCACCCGTATACTTCGTTGTCAAAGACCTGAACGCCACGCAGCGGCTACACCAACAGCAACTTTGCGCACGCTACACAACCTGTAAGGAATTCTCGATCAACAACATCCTGGAGCAAGAGCGCAAGAGACCTGATGTCAGCTACATTGCAGATGCTACCGCCAGCTGGATTGACGACTTCTTCTCATGGCTGAACCCAGAGATGGATCAATGCTGTGTTGACGGCTCAAAGGCATGCTTCGAAGATCGCAATCCACCGTGGAACAACACGCTGTACGGTATGCCAGAAGGCAAGGAGTTCACCGACTACGCCAAGCGATGGCTCAAGGCGCCGACTGGTGAAGACTGCCCTTACGGTGGCTCGGCCGCATATGGCGATGCAGTTGTCATCGATGAGAAGGCATTGACCATCCCAGCCAGCCACTTCCGTACCGCGCATACAGCACTTCACAGTCAAGCCGACTTCATCAACGCGTACGCCTCCGCACGTCGTATTTCAAACGACATCAGCGAGCGCCACAACATCGAGGTTTTCCCATACAGCAAGTTCTACATCTTCTTCGACCAGTACGCCACAATCGCAAAGACATCCGTCGGCCTTGTCGGCGCAGCATTAGCTTGCACTCTCGTCATCACGAGTTTCCTGCTAGGCTCGATCCTCACCGGTCTCGTGGTCACCATGACGGTCATCATGATTGTAGTCGACATCGTTGGCACTATGGCTCTAGCAGGCGTCTCCCTAAACGCCGTCAGTCTCGTTAACATCATCATCTGCGTTGGCATCGGTGTTGAGTTCTGTGCTCACATTGCTCGCGCCTTCACGGTCCCGTCGGCTTCGGTCCTTGAGCGAGCACAGTCAAAGTTCCGTGGCAAGGACGCGAGAGCTTGGGCAGCGCTAGTGAACGTCGGTGGGAGTGTGTTCAGTGGTATCACGATCACGAAGTTGCTGGGAGTCTTCGTGCTGGCATTCACGAGGAGCAAGATTTTTGAGATTTACTACTTCCGGGTCTGGTTGAGTTTGGTCGTGTGGGCAGCGTTGCATGCTTTGGTGTTCTTGCCGGTTGCGTTGAGTCTTTTTGGAGGCAAGGGTGAGTTGTCTGACGCCTTGCTGATTGAGAATGCTCGTGCTGACATTATCATAGGGTACATTGACCCGGAGAGCGATGGTGGTCTGGAACAAGACCTTGCGAGTCGACGGTACAGAGCGCTACTGCCTGATGATGAGTACGATAGTGATGACTACTGAGTGAGTCGGATGCAGCAGCTGTAGCAACGTCTCATTGAGGTCGTTGCCAAGGAGCGGCTTGACTCTGTATAATTCTTATTGTGACATGAATAGCCAGATCCCAGGAAGAATCCAGATTCACTCATGCAATTTCCGAGGAGTAAGTGCAAGAGAGACGTTGGAAGATGCAGTCATGACTTGAACACATAGCTGGAGTAGTAGCAATCACTCTTTTCACGAAGCTATGAGCAAGAAGAAGCTCGGTATTATAGCATACGGCATTGCCGTACAATCTGAAGCTTTTCGATGACTCTGACTGATCCGACGGGTGACAGGTTTAGGTTGGGTACGAAGACTCACGCATCGCAAACGAGCGCGACTCTACTATTTCTAGGCAATACTTTATCGCGCTGAAGGCGTGTCTCGATCTGGTCGGCGGCTGAAACCTTTTTCATCTCGATTCTTGTTAGAGGTATCGCTGGGGTCGGTATGAGGTGGCAAGTTTGAAGAGGGTTTGCCTGCGGCACAGGAAAGCCTGCCTACTTGCCGACTTTGAACATGCGGACGCGTGCGCTGGGTTGGGAGGTTGATTTTTTTGTTGCGGGATGAGAGAGCGATGTTTGAGTGTGAGGATAGTGCAGACGTGTTGGCGCAGCGTCTACCGCTTTGTCGTTGCTCTAAAGCTGACGGATTCTTAGAATGGCATGGCAGTGGTTGGTCTCTCCGCAGTGACCACACCATGACATGGAGGGAAGCAGTGCATGCATCGCCATGGCATCATAGTGCTTCACTTGCCGCCTGCAACCTTGTTCCAAGGTCGCATCAGCACGAGCTGCACGATGTCGGGACCCGAAACGCCAGGCTAATCTAATCTATGCACGCAATATCCCACTCCCACTTCGACGTGGCAACCTGGAGTGGGCTGGAGTGGCGTTGAGTGACAGGCGGTCACGACGACTAAGAATAATTGGGGTTTGCCATGTTGTGGGCTAGGGACGATAGATCGACCTCCTGGCCAGTGGGACAAACGCTGCGCTGTGCCTTTCGGAGGATAAATATACCAGCACAGCAGGTCGTCGACCTGGTTGATCCATGCGATACCACAACGATCAGCATACATATGTAGCGCGCAGCTGTGCACGAGCACGAGCACGAGCTGCCGTGATACCTCCGGGGTATCAAGACTGTGATGGAACGTGCGTGGCGAAACGTAGACTCATTAGTGGCAGGCATAGCAACGGACAATGAGAGCTCAATCACTGAGGTGATGGAGAGGAGTGGTGTAGTCCCACGGGACTCTGCTTGGAGGGCAAGCACAAAAGTCATTATCGCTCGCTGTCGCTATCCATCCGGTCACTCATGCAGCTAGTAGAACCAACATTCGGACCAGTATATTGATAAGAGCCAGGGTAGCATATGTAACTTCACATGCACGTGACCGTCCGACGAAACGGAAGATGGCGAAAGCTAAACGCGACTTCTTGTATCGCTCTAGACGGTGTGCGTATTGTCTCGTTTGCGTATCTGTGTTGTACTTGGTTCCAGTATCGTGAATATGGCACGTATTTTCCGACACGGTCCAGGATCTATTGGGTCAGCCTCGCAGGGACAATGCAGTCTGGTGTACAAGGTAGCTGCCAGGGTGTGGCGTGCATATGTTCCTGACCCCCGCTGCCGAGTTGCATACGTCTGCGCATGTAAACTGCAGGGAAGCCCTGATGCCATGCCGTCTTTGCTGATGGTTGAGTCAACAGCTATTGCATTAGCATTGCCGACGTTGTGTCATTATGGATATGGTGAGACGTGAACCTCGACATCGCCACGGTGGATCAAAGTGAAGAGGCTGTGGAGAACAACAAGTGTAAGAGTGAACGTGGTAATTCGTGTGATCTTTGTATACAGAGAATCGTTACAGGATAGTAGCACTCTGAGAACTAGTATCTAGCAAAGTCCTTGAACGCTGATGTGGCTCCCACTGTCAAACGCCTTTAGGTCGTAGCATTCCTTCCCCTATGGCAGACATAGCCCTGAATCGGTCTGACGCAATTATTTTCGCTCCGTTATCATTGTAAACCACAAACATGCAGAGGAGATAGTTTTCGCCCTTTAGGTCCTGCGCAGGTAAAGAGTGATCCAGCACAGTATCCGGTATCCGAGGATAATACCCAGCATGATACCGACCCACTTGCCAGTCTCACCAGTCTTGTAACCGTAGTTCTTGAGCACACCAGTACCTGCGATCATACATTGGGAAGCCAGTTCGGTCTCGTACATACACGAGCACTCGCCTTGATTGTTGCTGCCACAGGTGAAGTTTCGCTGTCCGAACTCATTCACCATCATGCCTTGGAACACGTACGACTGGTAGTCGATGTAGTGGAAGACATATCGCCAGAAGGGGTTCAGAGTTTGTGGTGGCACCAAGAAACCACCTGTGCACATCCAGAGACCATTGGCGAAAGCAGTGCCGGCAAGAGCAACGACGAAGATGGGGATCAAGGAGCTAACCAGGACGACCAGGGATTCGGCCGCGATAAGATCCAGGAAGAGCCACATGACCCATGTGAAGAAGGCCTGCGCGGTTGGCCTGAAATTTGAAAGCCAGTAGGCAACGATCGAAAAGAGCATTGCAATCAGGAACAAGTAGGGAATGCCGGTGATGAAGTTGGCGACCAGGAAAGAAGTTGGACCGTAAAGACCGTTGGCGCGCTCTTTGATGAACAAGGCACGATCTTCGAGGAAGGCCGGGATATAGGCCACTGCCATGAAGGACATGAATGCTCCACCGAAGAAGATGGCGTTGATGAAAGACTGGATGTTGCCTTGATCTGGGTTCAGACGAAGCCAGACGGTTCCCATCATGACAGCGAGACCCATGTACATGGCAATGCGGATGCCGTACGCGATGATGTCTCGATACGACTTGATGAATGCACGGTGGATTAGAGCGAGTGGGATCGCGATCGCACCGGCGGATTCGTCCTTGAATTCAGCATTGATGTCGGTATCCATCGAGTTGCGTGCCATCTCGTCAGTCAGTTCCGTAACGGTGGCGGTGGCGAGACGTGATTTGTGCCATGATGAGTGCACCATGTTCAGCTGCTGGTCGACCTCACTCCTGTCGCGAGCAAAATCGGTATTGACGAAGTCGATGATGAACTCCGCTGGGTTCATGTATAGCGGGATAGGAAAACCGCAAGCATCGAAGTATGGTTGCACCTCAGAGACCGGTCCACTGTATGCTGTGCCACCTTGTGACAGCAACAAAAGTTTGTCAAACATGGCAAAGGTCGAAGTAGAAGGTTGATGTATCGAGGCGATGACAATCAAGTTGTGCTTCTTCGCAATGTCTTTGACAAATGAGATGACCTCGAAAGAGGCCGCCGAGTCCAGACCAGATGTAGGCTCGTCCAAGAAGAGAAGCTTTGGGCTGGTGATGAGTTGAGCAGCGACACTGACACGACGCTTCTGACCACCAGAGATACCCTTCCTGATCGGTGTACCAATCAAGTTGTTGGCCTGGCCCTGGAGACCGAACGCGGTGAGAAGTGCCTCGATACGCTGGATGCGCTCCAGCTTGCTTACGGTCTTTGGCAGAGACAGCCGTGCGGCAAAATTGAGTGTTTCCCGGACCGTGAGTGAACCGACCAATGCATCTTCTTGTTCAACGTAGGCAGAAATCCTGCGGAATGTCTTTGGGTTGGCTGCTGAGCCGTTAATATAGATGGCGGCCTTGACATTGGCGGCCAATGAGGCTGTTCGGTGGGCAAGAACGTTCAAGAGGGTGGACTTTCCGGAACCACTGTGATGCTGTTAGGAAGGAGCTCGGTGTAGACAAGGCGGTGTGATACTCACGATGGTCCCATGAGGGCAAGAAGCTCTCCAGCCTTGACAATGCCATTGATGTCTGAGAGAATCGTCTTGGGTTGCTGTGACTGTCGGTCCTTGACTGTGACTGTGACACCCTTCCATCCGAAGCTGCGGATGTTGGTGTTGGTGAGCTGGGCGTAGTCGCCTCCGATCATCTTCTCGATGTCGGACATCTTGGAGTATCTCCTGCGATTTGGAGCCGCAGCCCGGTCGTACTGTGCCAGTGTGGTGAGGTGCGATCTTCAGCGCACCAGTGAAGGCGGTTGTGTAACGAGTGAGACCACGGTGGTAGCTCGGAGAGAGAAACGGGCAGCACCCAGGTCAACGGACGCGCGTGTTCGGTTCCGTTGGCGACGTTGCCGGTCAGGCAAGTTGTAGGCGTTGCGAGGGTGATTCCCAGAGTCAGTGATGCTCCAGATGTGGCACGCCAGCGAAGGCAAGGAAGAAGCAGGAAGCAGAGTAGCCTCGAGCGACCGTTGAACGTAACCAGAGAAAGGAGTGGATCTCAGCAGTGCAGGCAGGGAAATGATAATGCGGAGCGGTCTCAGTAATATCGATCCGCGCTGCGACTTGTCACGGGGCGATGCCGGGGGGTCGAAGAGATGGACCAGGAGGGAGGTGCAAAGAAAGATATCAAGAAGCAGACCCAGGCCGAGCAGCGATCATCAGTCATCACGGCCAGTGCCTCGCCAATATGGACATGCTAAAGGCACCCGAACGCCCCCATCGCACTCTATCCACAGTCGTGATATGGACTACTGTGTGCCTCGGGGTCGAGAACCTGCTGCGTGGCTCTGTGGTTCTTGCTTGCATCGCCGGCAGACGGAGACGCAAGTGGACGATGTCGTTCTACCCCGGCCGCCGTCGCACGACGATGTGCGGTCCCTGCGCGGCACCACAATAGGCCATAGCACTGTTTCAGCGTAGCGGGCGGTGGTCTCGCCTGACGTTTGCGACCAGTCAGCTGTCGACACTGACAAACCGTGCCTGCCAAGAGCAGCGATTGACCCGCGCATCTGAACGTTAATCGTGTGTGCGTGTGCCGCCATCTACGAAGGTTCGACTCGACCCACGCTTGCTGCAGGAGGAGCCAGGTACAGTGCATCTTAGGGTATCCCTGAAAGCGCAGGACAAAAGGACCGCTCTCGATGATGGGGTTGGCCGTTCAGGCTCGGCAATCTCTCTGGCGTCATACTGAATCTTGCCCACGGCCCAACGCACCATTCCCCCCCCCCTCTTGTCCTCCTCCTCTCCCCTGCTCCGGTCATCCTGTGCAATTTGTGCCACCGATGCAAAGACACGCGACTTCCCGGCTCGCTGCAGGTACATGGGCTGGAGTGGTGCGCCGTTGCGGGCTTGAGCGGAAAAGAGCCACGCTGCGTCTCCCGGCTTCTTGCCGCGCTGTGCCGAGCTTGTCAAGTAAGGTCGGAGCGCGACGACGCTTGTTTGGGAGATTATCACTTTCCAGCCGTTGGCTCGGCGCCGCGGACCCGGGACGGTACCATTCATCACGATGGACGCTCCGAGCGGCGGCGTGTGCCCTCAGGTCTACAGTATACTTACAGGGTTAAGCTCAAAGCTCGCAGCTTGCCGGTGTGGCTACACTCTTCGGTAGGTTCTTAAGTTCTGGCGTTAGAGTGTGCAGCAGCGCAAGCATGTCATGAGACATCCGCCAATCATCGACCAGTCGCCAGGGCCTTGTCTCAGGGGCCCGATCTACTATACTGTAGCAACAACAAGTGACGACTAGTATCACTAGCGCATGTTGCGACGTGCCTTTCCGCCATCATGTCGTCGACTGTTACGGCATGCTGCCGCGATGGCACATCATCCGGCGGCGAGCGGCTGCTTCGACATTCGCCGACCCACGCTGTGTGATGCTGACGCTGATGCTGATGCTGATGCTGATGCTGATGCTGATGGCTGTGCGACAAGAAGGTCGTCGACAACAAGCCGACAAGTTGCATAACACTGTACCACAAACCTTCTGCTGTGCCTGCCGAGTCCCGCGAGACCGTTGGGCACACGGATCGGCAAGGTTCGATACTGCCAGAATGCTGCTGGTACTCTACTGCATCTTAGTATTGATCATATTGTGGCGCGTTATGTCAAGTCGTCGTGATAGTCGAATCGGACAAGGGTCGTCTTCACGAGTCACGACGCAACGACGTTCTGGACGGGCACAATTCGAGGTACGCTTGTCTGGTCTCTATTCAGGAGGTTGTGGCGGCAACTCTAGTGAGCCGCCGTCGACCCTTAGCACAGCTAGAAGAGCCAGACTCCTCCCAAAAATGGAGGACCTGTGCACGGCCATCGACCGCTAGCGAGCACATCCCAGAATACTCGCCGTCCAATTGAGTCTCAGTGCCCGTTGCGCTCATCATCTGTCAAGTCGCTGCACCGACGTCTGCTTGTGTTGCCGGCTCTACAGTATCCACTCCGTTACTGTCGGCTGTGACCTTGCCTGGCTCACTGATGCACCCCAGTGTACCCGTCTTGTAGGGAACTTCGCTTCTACCACACACCTGACGTCTGCCTTTCCGCTTCGACCCTCCCAACCTTCTACCGGACAGCATCGTGGCTCGACGCCTGGCCTCACAGCCCTGATGTTCTGTCTGCTGCACCACTGGAACCACACTCTTTGGATAATGAAACGAGGCTCGCACGCACTTTGAAACCTGGAACAAGGCCATACTTCCCAGGACGATGGATATTCCGGCACATATCTTGGACGCTGTCCAGACCACAGATCTTTCATCGTCGAAAGGACTAGAGACGGGGACCAGGACGTCCCAAATCTTGCCGTTTTCTTCACGATTCCCTGGAATGGTACTCGACGCACATTCTTCGGCAGAGGATGTGTCAACGACGAGCGATTCCGATCATCATGACTACCAGACCGATTTTACAACGCCAGCTTCTTCTGACTCGAACTCCTGCCCTGGCGACATGCAGCCAGATGATGTGGAGGACTTTCGGGATCGCGAGTACCCACAGCTCAAAGGCAAGACGTACCTGGACCATGGAGGGACGACTGTACGTTGGCTTGAGGTGCCCAAGTTTTGCGCGACGATTACTAACACGCTATAGCTCTACGCCAAATCCATGATAGAGGAGTTCTCGGCAGACATGATCAGCAATCTCTATGGCAATCCGCATTCGGCATCAACACCTTCCGCAGTAGCCGGTCACCGCGTGGATGAGATACGAGAGCGTGCGTTGCGCTTCTTCAACGCGGACCCGGATGAGTTCGACCTGGTGTTCGTCGCCAACGCTACTGCGGCAATCAAGCTTGTGATCGACTGCTTCACAGACCATGCTGCCGCTAGCAACACTCCTGTGTGGTACGGGTACCACAGAGACGCTCACACTTCACTGGTTGGAGTACGGGAATCAACAAAGATGCACCGGTGTTTCACCAGCGACGAAGAAGTGGACATCTGGATAAACAGTGGCGGCTTGGGTGGTCCTCGTGCAAGGCAGTTGGGTTTGTTCGCGTACCCAGGACAGTCGAACATGACGGGGCGACGACTGCCGCTAAGCTGGTAAGTCCCTCATTTCCTGGACATTTGTGCACACGTGATGTTAACGTTACGCAGGCCTAGCCGTATCCGCAAATCGTTCCACAAGGCCGCAACATATACACTCCTGGACGCAGCTGCGCTTGCAAGCACAGCGCCACTGGATCTGGCTGACCCGACGACCGCACCTGACTTTGTGGCACTCTCTTTCTACAAGATCTTCGGCTTCCCGAACATTGGTGCACTTATCGTTAGGAAGGATTCGGCGCACGTGCTCGAAAGCAGGAAGTACTTTGGTGGCGGAACTGTGGAGATGATCATTTCAATCAACGACACCTGGCACGCCAAGAAGGACAACTCCATACACGACAGATTGGAAGACGGGACTCTGCCTTTTCACTCGATTTTCGCTCTCGACCACGCCATGAACGTTCATGAACGATTATACGGTCCAAATCCGATGAAGTTCATATCAATGCACACTGCGCAGCTCGGACGGCAGCTTTACGATGGTATATCCAATCTGAAGCATGCTAACGGTGCGTCACTTTGTCGCATTTACAAAGACGAGGCAGCTGTGTACGGCGATCCTTCAATGCAAGGATCGACGATTGCTTTCAACGTTCAGAGGTCGGATGGGTCACTGATCGGATTCGAGGACGTCGAAGAAGCGGCGGATGAGCGCAATATTTATGTGCGCAGTGGCTCACTCTGCAACCCCGGCGGAGTGGCCACTTATCTTGGTTGGTCACCAGCGGAGATGAAAGCAGCTTATGCGGCCGGTCATCGCTGCACCAATCCAACACAGGTCATGCTGGGAAAGCCCACTGGAGTCGTTCGCGTCAGTCTTGGCGCTATGAGCACCGCAGGAGACGTCAGCGTATTGCTACATTTCCTGGATGAAGTGTACGTCGAAAAAACGGTTGACCCACGCTCAGCTACCGCAGCGCAACACGCATCCGTGATAGGGGCACCCACCAAGGACTCCGAAAACACCTCAACCACATTCACACCACCACCACCATCGCTCGACATGAGAGCAACTAGACAGAACAGTTTCTTATCAGTAACAGCAACACCCAGCACCGCGAAGAGTTTTGATATGGGAGATTCGAAATCATGGGAAGCAGGATCAGCAGCGGCATCAGCACCTGACCGGATAGACCTCGACCGACCGAAGCCACCACCATTCGTTCCCGCCGATTACGTGAAGCTGCGGAAACCTTGGGAAGCCGAAATGCGACAGAACGCCGCCAACTACGCAATGGAAATCAAAGTACGCGAAGTCGAAGATGTCAGCATGTTCTCTCGGAATCGCACACCCAGCGTGAAGGCGAGGAGGTTTGGCAGAAGCATGGTGAATCTTCTACGGACGAAGAGCCACGTTGGTCTGGATCAGAGGTATGAGCAACCAGCATGATCCCTTTTTGTCGAGCAAGCATTTTTTTTTGTAATCACTGGCAAAACTTTCGCTGCGTTCCGCTCCATCAATGGAGAATCGGTCTAACGAAATTTCTGGATGACAGGCCGCCAATATCGCCGATACCTCCTCCGTTAGAGAAGCCACCGAGTCTCCCGAGTCTCCCGTCACAACAGCGTTCACAGCATGGGATGGAACGGGAACATATCAAAAACGTAGTCCAGGCGCTTGGGATGTAATCTCGGCAGATTTACTCTCACATTTACTTTGGTTTTGGGAAACTTTGATTGATCTAGCATGGCGTTCGAGGTCGAATTGATCGGGAGATCTATCTTTGCAAATCATGATACCAGATGCGGGTGAAACGTCAAAATTTTCGCATTTGTCCACCCTGTTCACATGGTAACAGGGCCCGGCCTCGGCACAGGCAGAGTTTCTAGGAATGATTTTTTGGGAGGACCTGGGCGCTATGACATCAGAGGCGAGCCGATCGACACAGCAAGAAGAATATGTCACATGTGTTAGACACAAGAATTTTGTACATATGCGCAGACCCCCCGGAGAGGACGGGTGTGGAATGAGCTGTGAGTGGCCGAGCAAGCAGTATACAGTTTGCATTAATCACGAGACTAGCAAGCAAGAATCCCCTCAAACCCACATCCTGGACTCATGGTGAAGGCGTAGGCGTCTCGGATCATGGGGCTTGCTATGAGCTGTCAAAGCATGTATCCGTGGCGGCCGTGGGTTTGACAGGTGCGAATGAGGACAAATACGCATTCACAGAGATGAGGTGCCGCGCAGTAACCTCGAGGGTAGCCATACGATGGGCGGCCACGAGCCAGCTGACACGCTGCAGCCTGCAGGTATCCAGACGAGGCCAGCTGACGAAACCTGGACGGCCATGTCTTGGGTTGATGCGCCTCGCCGTCGACCGTGACGACCGTTCTAGAGAAGGCGTCTGGCGTTGTCAAGGTCCACCTCCGACCGTTACACACGCAACTGATCCCTCCGGCGGTCTATGTCGGCACCCAGACAGCGGGAACATGCTGCATACGGCCCAATGCTCTTGTGGACTGGGAATCATGCGTCGAATTCATCACCAGGTTGGTGGATAGGTGCGTCTTTCTTGTGTTCCACCAGCGCTTTGCAAGTGGAGATGGCTGGTGGATCCGCCTTGTCGTGTCACAGATGTTATGATCAGGGCGCAAGGCATCCTGGTCGTTCTCGCCACCAGCTCCACCACTTGAACTTCACTGTGGTTGCTTTTATTACACGGCGGATCTGTCATACACGAATCGAAGAATCTAGCAAGGTCAGTAGATTTGGGCATTCTTGTCTCCATCGATGGGTGCGCTTCGCTGTTGGTCCTGCCGTCAATCAGGTGAAGTCGGTTTCATCAAATCCGGCTCATCCCTACCGCGATCCAGGACCAGCAGATCCTGACTCGAGCACAGGGGCGCCAATGTCGCAAGCAAACAACAGCCCTGCCACGCCTCGTCGACAGGGGAGTTCCTGTCGTTGTCGAAGTTTATGACGGTTTCTTCGAGTTTCGAAGTCGCCATATCCGGCCGAGATCTTTCCGCCTGCAGAAAATATCAGTTCCGACTTGTGGCCACATCGGGTGTCTCGAACTTTGGAGACGGCGACTTCGCTTCGCGGATTTGTGAACATTCTCCGATGTGGTATAGGACGATCTTGCTACCGAACCCTCGAGACATCCAGCAAGCTGAGTTTTGCCAAAGACGAAGCTGGTGGCGTTTGGCGGAAGGCAATCCGGCAGGCATTGTAGACTGGCCATCGGACCATGGGCATGTCGGCGACCAATCGCTTTGGGTCTGAGGAACATGTCTAGAATGATGCGTGAGTAGTGATCATACCGTAGTCAATCTCGCAAGGCGAAATGACCTCGCGCGCGAAGCGTGGCGATGCGATTGCCTCGTTCTGTATAGCTCGCAGCGGCCTCGCGTCTTCATAGTAAGGTGGCTCCAGCGACCCCGTGAAGTGAGCTGAAACACATCAAATTCTCCAAGGTTTCTATGATTTTCATTCTGCAGCAGAGACCTGATGCGAACATGTGATCGACGCAGGCCTAAAGCGTGCATTAGTCGTTCTATTCACATGATACCTTGCATGGTGATTGAGGAAGGCTGAAGGTTCCTCACCACCGGAGTTCCACGGCCTCGCATGCAGGAATTGAGCTTGAGGTAAGTACATGCTGATCGTATTCTGCTCTTTAGATATATCGAAGTCTACTCGAAGCTTGCAATGTTTCCCGCGGTATACATTCCTGGATGGATCACAATGCCTGTTAAGAATTGTTAGCAAAAGCAACGAGACTTATACCTACAAATGAACTTACCGGCAGTACGGTTGGTCACTGTGCCATCATAATCATTGGCACTCGTGGCGTTGTTGAGAGTGTAGTTGGCGAAGCATGCGAAGTCATAGTTCGCGAGCTTCATGCTCTCGTACTGACTGGCCAAGAAGTTGTCCATCGTGCAAAGACCGTCAGTCCTGCCTGAGCATTTTCCTCCGCGGATGGTGTCTAGTGGAACAATGCCGTTGTTCAATCGCATCTGAGGAGGTACGAGGTCAGCATACTTTGCACCGTGTGCTCGAAGCAATGTAATGGCCACACCGCAGCAAGAGCACAACTGTCTGCTGAGTAGCAAAAAGGCATGCCTGGTGGTACTTACACGAATGAACTTGTGCGTTGCATTGGCCGGGGTGTATCCATATTGGGTCGGGTAGTACTGCGTTCTGCTGCTGTGCTGCGCCTGTGGGTTGGAATCTGCACAGCCGATGACCTCTGTGAACAGACGAGCACCAAATGGCGTCAGGCGGGACAAGATGAAGTGCCTGTCTGGGTTCGGTGGATACGTCGAGATATCGGGTTGATCACGATAGTAGTCGATTGACATCGACGTGAGTGTTGAGATGATAATGTCGTCGTGCGTGAAGTCGGCGTAGAATGGTCGGTTCAGAGGGAAGTCTTGAGCGTTGTCGTCGAGAGTGCTGTTGACGCTACTGTTGCTGCTGGTGATGTATTGCTTGGTAAGGCGAGCAAGAAGCTGTCACGCAAAAATCAGCTTGACCATCTGCATTCGTCTCGAGGAGCATGCTTACCTCCTGCTGGTAGCCAACACCCTGCGCACGTCCAGTTGGGTTGCCCCAAGCGTAATCATAATAGTATTCGATATCCAGTGTCTGCTCGAAGCCCGCCCACTCATCGGCAGTAAAGAGATTGCAGAAGTCACTCATGCCAATGTAGCCATTTTCATAGGCACAGATCGATTGCATAGCGTACTAGTGCAGGTCAGAATCCGCGAAATGACGTCTCCCGGTACGATACTTACTGTGTCGTTGACGTTGAGCGTGAGGCCATCGGGCACGTATTTCTGTAGTCTGGCTGTGGCTGCTCCCAAGTAACGAGGAACATACTTGTAGAACAGCAGGTTGTCGCCGATGTAGCTGGCCATGTGTTAGCTTGTGACATATCCGGTAACTCTCGCTCCACCTACCCAACGTCCGCAACATCATCGCGGAAGCAGGAATCATAGGACGCCAGAGTGTTGTTCTCAGTGCCGCCTTCTGGTATGATCACGACATCAAAGAGCGACCCGTTGCCAAAAGCACTCAGCTTAGGGTCGGGAGTCTCGTAGAACGAAGGACCAAAGAATCCCAGCGCCCAGGAGATCTGTGAGTTCTCAATTCGGCTCTGTCCAGTAGTCCTCAGAACTGGCTTCGGCCTTGCAGTACCATTGGTGTACGATCCGTTATACTGGACCTGTCCAACAGTGGCATTGTACAGAAGCCGTCCGTACTGGTTCCAGAACTGGACTCCAGATGCGAATTCAGTTTGAGCTCCGATGTTAGTGAGATACGACTCGCCCATGCGGTACCCGTAATGCTTCAAGAAAGATAGAGGTCCGTTGAAAGTCGCATTCGGATTAGCCTTCGTGAAATTGAGGACTTTCTGGACGAATCTCTCATCGTTGGCACCATCATCGAAAGCACTGGTTGGGAAACGCTGGGCGTGTCTTTGCAAAGTGTGGGCTTGCTCGACCTGGCATCCATCTGGAAGGCCAACATCCTGTACACCGAAGATGCTGGCAGGGTTGTCACGGTAGGTGGAGATCTGACCTGTTCATTGTTAGCACTGTGAGTGCACCTGATGCTGCCAAAAACTTCTACCCCAATACTGCGAGATCACGTTGATATCAGCCAACAGAGTCTGATTGCTCGACGAGGCCTTCTCCTGACCAACGCTGGCCTCAACACCGCCCAAGGCCAACAAGGCCAATGCACTCCTAGAACCAAGCATTTTTGTGCAGACGGACGATGTTGTACCTGCGTGATACGCGACAGCTGCGGCCTTGGCCAGTTCTTATCTTGCGTCCTCCGGGTGCTCTGACCTGCCAGATTTCCCTCACACCAGACCGATCTGGGCGCTTAGCCTGTTGTAGATACGTTCGCGTCCAGCGATTTGCTGAGAACTGCGATGGCTGCCTCGCGGCAGAACTTCTGCAGAAGGCGGCGTCATCCCGTTAAGGTTCTGCGGGAGGCACCGATGCTAGGATGCCACGTGCGCGCAGCATTGGCATTGATGGTTGAGGTGACCGAGCTGACTTTCTCAATGCCTTTGGAATCGTTTTCTGCTGACGAAGCTGTGATTTTGTGGCGGGTGTCCGTATGCAGCATCAGTCCATCTGAAGTCGTTGCTTCCATACCTCCGGTTGAAGCAATGTATAGATCGAGTGTCAGGCAGGCGCCAAAGGCTCTTTGAGGTCGAGGTGCCTATGATTCAACCCGATATCCGTCCTGTGAACATCCCGAAAAGGCGACCAATGTAGGACCTCTGTGTTTGCTTTACTTTCTACTATACATTTCCGCTAGACCGGTGATTGTCGAATAAACGTACATCCACACCCCCTTTGTTGCCCCTCTCGCAAGTCTGTTTCTTCCGTTCTTAGAACGACGCGATATGCCTGATGACCGATTACCAAGAGAGGCCACCCAAGCCAAAAAGTGTTCTCAACGATGCACTCCCTGGCCATCATCCTCTCAGCAATACAAGCCCCACCCTTCAAACCCTCTCCCTGGATGGTCATCGTCTAACTCGCAATGCAAGGTAATGGCGGCGCAGATGTGCCTACCGCACCACATTAGCAAATTCAAAATTCACGGTCTGACTTCTTCTTCTTCCCCCGCTTCTTCCTCTGCTTCTTCTTACCACCATCGCCTGTCCCTGTGCCATCGCCGTTCGGGAACTCGTTGCCACGAGCGACACCGTCGTCGCCGTTCGTGCTGCCCTCATTACCAGTATTACCCTCCTCGCTACTTGAGGTCATTTCCAAGACGGTCTTCTTCATACCGCCTACGTCAACTGTCGTCTCGGTGATGCTGCCGGAGCGCGTAGCTAAGCGCTTTTTCGAGCGATCCAGGGAAGGCGAGTCTGGGAGTTCTCCGACTTCGTCGTCCTCGGCGCCGTCGCCAGCGACAAGCTTGTCAGGTAACTGCAGCGGTTCTGGTTCCTGCTGCCGATACTGATCTTGCTCGTTGTCGGCATCGTTTGCGTGATCGTCCTCAGGTCTCGATGCTGTGTTTTCGGCGGCGATTCGACTCGCTTCCTGTGCGGACATCGTCTCGGTAGCAGACATGCCTCTTGCTCTCTGCTGGGTAGGCGAGTCCATGGTACCATACACTGCTGCTGCACCGCCACTTGAAATCTTACCGCGTAACGAATCCACTTCAGCGGATTCGCTTGCTTCAGCAATCGGCGAAGGCTGATGCTTTGGGCTCAGGGCCTCAGTGCCAGTAGTCGTGGCCTTGTTCTCTGGGATCGTTCCGACTCCAGGCTTGATCTTGACTGAGCTGTACTTCGTCGTACGAGGGTGTGCAGCGGCGTTGCTCGGTCCTAGATGTTTCAGATGCTCCATCACGTCTGTTGCATTGCTGCGTACTGGGACAGCCTTGCCTGCTTCCCGAGCAGAGTCTGATGCCGCACTTGACTTCCTACGCATCAAGAACGTAGTCTGACCGTTTGCGAGACTTGGCCGCTTGCTGTCGTTCGTATCTCTCTTGAGAAGTGGTTGATTCTCAGTCGCCTCTTTGCCATCGTCTTCGTTCTCGCTGAGTGCCTGGTCGCGCTCAGCAGCAAATTGCTTCTTGCCAAAACGTGTCTTTGGCGCAGGAGCCATGCGGCGAATAGCTTTGTGCACGTCCACAAAGACATCGGATTCGTCGATGATTTCTTCGCCGATCAATTCCTCAATGACATCCTCTAGAGTGACAACGCCAACTGCACCCTTGTCCTGGCCGGCAAAGTCGGAGACCAGGACCATATGGCTCTTGCCCTCTTGGAAGAAGTTGATGATGTCGAGACAGGACGTACGCGGTGCCGTTTCTGGAAGAGTGGCCAGCGCGAAGTCGCGAACCCGCTTCGCGTCCTCTGGATCGTAGGTGATCAAAATCTTGACCAACAGCATTCCCACAAAGTTCCTTGGGTTGTCCGGTGCATAGATTGGTATTCTCGAGTAGCCCTGCGACAGGATCGTGTCCATCATTCGCTCGTCCAGTACCGTGTCTGCACTCATGGTGAACACGTCCTGCATTGGAGTCATGATATCTCCCACGGCCTTCTCCTTCAAGTCCAGCACGCTGTTGATGATTGTCACTTCATCATCCATGAGACCGTCTCTTTGAGTTAATGCCTTTTGCTTGTGCAGGCTGACTAGCGTCTTCAAGCCTGCCTTCTTGTACATTGTGCCGTGATCTTCTCCCAGTATCCAGTCGAGGAGTTTCGCCGTGGGCCAAGCAACAGGGCTCATGAGCCACATGAGACCGAGAACCAGAGGTGCGCAATAAGCTCCGATAGAGAGTCCATAGCGTACACAGACGGACTGGGGTGCGACTTCGCCAAAGATGACTGCCGTGCACGTTAGTATGATGTTTGTCACAGCTTGTTCCCGGGAATGTATACATGCCAATCAGAACAGTACTGCTAACGACAGCCGGCCAGCCGCCACCAAGACTTCGATCGAGCACGATAGGCAGCGTCTCGTTGGTGATGACATTGCTCAGCAGAAGTGTGACTAGTACCCAATGTTTGCCCTTGCCCAACAGTCGCAGCACTCTCGCTGCATGCTTCTTCTCAGCTCCCTCGCCGCTGGTAGCTATCACTTGCAAATAGGTCTCATCCTGACCCATTAATGCAATAGTCAGACCTGCGAACACACCACCAAGCAGGACGAGCGCCACGGCCACGCCAAGATATATCCATAGCGACGGGTCGTCTGCATCTTTCGGGAGGTCTTCATCGGCGAACGTGTGAAAGATTGGCGCTGCAGATGCGAGAGGAAGGAGGAGCAGTCGAGCAGCGACCAGGACGGCCGGCCTCAGCGCCGCGAATGCATACTGCTGAGGTGACCGCGCCGAGGGCGTTGCGTAGCGTTGCAGATGATGTTGTTGCAGGTGCAGACCTGCCAACACAGACATACGAGCCTCTCCGGTCCTGCACACCTTGTCTGTTCACGGGATGTGGGATATGCCGGTAAGCTGTACGTGGGAAGCTGTTTCGATGGTATGGGATGGCTGCGGCGTTGTTTTCGCTGTCGTCGCCGGCGACGGGGAGGGAAGCAGTTGTGGGCGCTGCAATTTGGTAATCTGTGGGCGGAAGAGATGCAGACGCCGACGCGCGGAGAAGTTGTCGGAAGTTGCAGTGATCTTCTTCGTTCAAATGTTCGAAGCGACGCAGCGATGATGAGATACCCGATCACGACGTTGGAAGCTGCGGACCGTAGAAAAGTCTACTGCCAATTCTCATATGCACATGGGCAGTCCCGTCGTTCGTCGTCTCCTCTCCTTTTGCTTTATGATTGTCACATGAACATTGCCGCCATTCACACGGGACTCGTCGCCTACTGGTGCGTTCGCAGAGGTGTGCTGAGATAGCTTTAGTGTGCCGCAACACACAGCTCATCCCAGTCGTTTGCTGGGATTGTACGCCCGTGCTCTGTTCAGCGCGAGCTCCACGCCGTCGAGAACTGGTCGCTGGCTTCACGCATATGCCATTCTTGGCCACGTTCACAGCTGTAGACTGGATACACAGACTACTGCATGTGTTTGGCAACGTTCAAGCACTCGATACAAGCAGCTCCATACGCCTTTGCACCGTCAAATACACGCCGAGCGGCTGCAATACTCCTCAAGTCAACCCCGCTTCCTGACCCCTGGTATCATAAAATGGCGCATTGAACCTCAGGCAGAGCATTGTCAAAGCAGACGTAAGAGCAGCAGCCACGCAGAGCTCTCACTCCCAATCATCATCGCTATCGTCGTCCTTCTGTGCAGCCTCCTTAGGACTCCCATGTGCACGACTGGTGGCACCAGAGACCAAATCGTAGCTGGCGTCCGAATCGGCAACACTCCTATTCTCGTCCTCGCTTCGTCGTGCCTCGTTAGGCTTAGGGTGAGCATTGGCGCCAGCGGCTGAAGCATTAAGAGTTGTTGTGGATTCCGAAGCTTTGCTGTTGATTGCATGAGGTGGTTGTGGTGTGGACGACTCCTCTTCATCATCGTCGTCCCAAGTCACTTCTTCTTCGGTGTCTGCTGTAGCACCTGCGAGGGTGTCAGCATATCGAGCGGTCATGCAAGCCTCCTGGAGAAACTATACCTTTGAGCACCTCCTTTCTCTTCTTCTCGTCCTCCTCCACAGCCTTCCGTAGGAAGTAGTATCTAGTCCAGAACGTCTCGTATTCGACTTTCTCTGGTACAAGCTTCTCCATTGCTCGCCTGAGCTCCTCATACTGCTCCAGATCTGCGGCTATAGCATCTGTCTTGTTCTCCGTGTCAAAGTTGGTCTCCCACGCCTTCCACTCCTCACCTTCCGGGTCTTCCGTGAAGGAGCCCGCCGTGGTATGTATAGCATGCAATTGGGCATCGAGACGGGTTGTGTGAAAAACCTTCTTGCCAGTTCCTGGCTCTTGCGTCTCGAACAGCACTTCGCTACCAGGCTTCATCGCATCATCGTCAGGAGCGGAGATGATGACAGCGTCTCGAAGAAAGTTCCTGACGTTGGTTCCAAACTTCAACAAGGCTTCATCCGCCGCGTCTTCAGCGTTTTGTAGGTCTTTGAGTCTACTTGCAGCAGTCGCTCTTAGACTCGCGACCAAGCTTCCGGCTTCTTTCACGATATCAGCTGGTAAG
The DNA here is from genome assembly GCA_002116355.1 of Dothistroma pini CBS 116487. Lineage (NCBI taxonomy): Eukaryota > Fungi > Ascomycota > Dothideomycetes > Mycosphaerellales > Mycosphaerellaceae > Dothistroma > Dothistroma pini. The sequence continues at coordinate 92,491 of KZ108331.1, read as the reverse complement.
CTGTCAGGCTTCGTTGCGCCAGCCTCATCTTTCACTTCTCTCTCGGCGCCTGTGGTGGTGATTTTTGGGACAGCCTCTTCGCCCGGTATCTGCGCTTCAGGTTCAGCTTCAGGTCTAGCTTCAGCATCCAGCGTCATGCCCCTCGTCCTTTGCACGACGTGTTCCTTGAGAGTGCTGAACCCCTTCGTTGCTTGTTCTGATGCCTCGGTTGCTTCCTTTTGTAGATCTTGCACGAATGTTTCTCCTTGTTTCCGCGCCTGCGAAAACCATCCTCCTAGCTTTGCGCCCCATGGCGAAGCTGATACGGCCCTGAAGGCTTCTGAGAACTCGGTATTGAGGTTGGATTGTGTCTGACTGGTCCCTGGGTCGGCGGCGCGCTTTTGATCGGGAGTTAAGGCTTCCTCTTGTATGTGGTCGTAAGCTACATCCATGCTGGCGACAGTCGCTTTAGTGCTGTCGCAATAATAGGTGGAGATGTAGGAAGAGAATGTGTTCGCATGAATGACATATGAGGTGTGCTACTGCACCAAGCACATGCCATCCATGCAGGGACGCTTGCAGATGTAGCCGTGCACCGTGGGGTTTGTGGGGTGCCTTCTCGTTTCCTTTCACACGTCAACACCTTAGTCACTCATACTTCAAACATGCGTCCAACATCGGTGTTGGTGCACACAGAGGCTTGATCACTCCTTCCCATCCAGGACCATGATGAACTGATGATGCTTCAAGACAGAGGCGGGCAGGGCAGGTGGCGTGACTTCGCGTTAATCCGTGCGATATTGTCATCGGGTTTATGGGATGCTACGCGTAGAAGCTAAAGGTAATTCTACGATACTTCAAATCGCGTTCTGGTCTCTGTTTTGATACGAGTCTCGATTTGTGTTTGTCGACCTTTAATCAGGCTTCAGCGATGTCTTCAGCAGTGCCGCCTCAGATCGAGTTTCCGTCACATGGTCAAGCTCACGAGCAAGTGAAAGACGAGTCAGCAGAAGATGTCATAGTCAAAGAAGCGGACGACGGCGAAGACGAAGACCAAGAAGACGTGCGACGAAGACTCCGTGGCCGACCTTTCCGAAGAGGAATCCAAGGAGGCCCTCAGAGACTCTCTCCAAGCCATCATACTGGCGATTTGGCAACCTGGATGCATATGGCACACTACGCGGATCCTGGGCTGAAGCTCGATGGCAATGGACCATCCTGCCGTTGAAAGGAGCTGGTGCTCGACGTATAATCGCAGCATATGATCAAGCTCCTTTCGGCATGGGCTCCGAGACAATCGATGGCCAGTCTGTCCGGAATGCTTCGGAGCTCACGATGGTCACTTCTACTTCGCCGATCAAGGATTGCCCCATAACTTGTCCGACATTGGCCGCGATGTTGGGATAAGACTCGGGCTCCGCGAACAGTTTTAGATCTAACCGAATAAGAGGCTGCTACTCGAGGAAGGAGCTCACTTCAGGTCACATACCGAATACATCTCCTTCATTGGCCCTAAATGCACGCGTCTGGCTAGGTCTCAGCACAGAGAAGGCCATTGGAAAGCTTGGTACCATGATAGTATGCCTGCCTTCGAAACACTCAGGCGGTGATCTTGTCTTGTCTCACAGTGGAGTTAGGAAGCGCTTCACGACTTCGACATATCAGCCACCTTGCGCGTGACAGTATGCTGATGTTTTCCACGCAGTCACAAAGGTCACAGAGAGCTATCGCTTCGTGCTTACATTCAATCTGATCATGCCTTAAATTCTAAATCAACAGGTGCCGGCTGCAGAAGCTTTGTTGCAACAGCCTCTTCTGCAGCGTGCGCTCAAGACTTCGACATGTCAAGGCGATACAGGTGACGATCTGCTGTTCGTGCTTGATCACAAATACATCGAAGTCAGCTTGCAGTCCAACAGCTTGAAGGGGCAAACGGAGCTCGCTTGAAAGCGTTACAGCACTACGCTAGCAGTTCTGCTGTGACATACTCCGGGCCAACTCCGGACCACGCTGGAGCACTATCTTACCGGAGATGCAGAGAACTCTTATGACCTCCACGATCACTGGAATGGGCGTGGTCGAAGACGGGGTAACGGCCGGTGGGATGAAGAGGACTCAGAGGATGACGAAAAGAGCTTCCGCGCCATTGACTATGACATCGAGAGTGAGACAAAGCTAAAGCACGTGGTAGATCTTGAAGGAGAGGCACTACTCTAGGGTGTAGGAGTCGAACAAGAACTGGTTACCAAACTCGATCCGTACGACGAGCGAGATCCGGATGAGCATCACCATGAAGGATATACCGGAAACGCTGGCGCTGATGCTACTCATTGGTATCGCGGCACGGCATGTCTCCCCTAACCTCTGAGACACAAATGCTGACAATCCAGGTCGTTGTGCTTGTCCACTTTTCACGAGTGGCCAGTTTCCTGCCCTCTTATCATTCTCAGGCATGTCGTATGAGAGTATGGAGTCTATCCTGAACTGGATCCTCCGGGCGTAGTCTTCGCAATGCTCAGTTCGAGCTACTCTTCGAAGTAGTAGCCAATTCCTTACAGCAGCAACTGATCAGGCCGCGAAACGTCAGCAAGCCGTTGAGGCAACTCCGCCTTACCTGGCATCGGGAGAAAGGACGTTCTCCGACAGGATCATGCCCAGCGTAGTGGTGTCTAGGAGCGGATTTGATGCCAGTCGACTTGCTCCCCCTTGCTATGATAGCTGCCCAAGAGAGCATGTCTCCATTGGCTTACAAAGCGATGGGAGGCGCACTGGTAAGAGCAGGATCGGAGACGCTCCAGGCTATGTGAGCGAATCCCTGCTTGATGGGATTCGATAGGATGACCTGACCAAATGCAGGATTCCTACCGCACTCTCAAAACTCGACAGTATCCGTGACAGCTTAGTCGCTCTTCGGGCTCTGTTTGGTGGCGACATGAACAAATACGAAGGTCTGCATCAATGTTAGCGATGAGTGGGATACAGTCCGGATGCGCGGCTCCCACTGTTGATGATGTCTACGCGAACGCCGTCTGCCTGAATGATCCTGCGTTCGTCCTCGACCAGTAAGTTCCGTAGCATCACCCTGCTCTGCCTCTCACGAATACTTGGCAGTGTTGAGACACTGTTGTACGACCACCGGCAACGAACAGGCTTCCTGTTGGCGTTCCTCTCCTCATGGTGCACCGAATAATCATCCGGGTCCAAGCTCGACATTGATGACAGCTTGAGCACGATCTTTCACATCACGGTGACCAGCTTCCACCTAGACGCACAGGACATGAAGCGATCCAGAGTAGACGCTCTCCAAGCCTGGGAGCAGAGCGCGTCACCTTCGAAGACAGCGGCTGAATCGTGCTCGATCATTACCTACCTTACGAACAACGACAAGCTCAATAAGCTTCAAGCTTTGTGCCGCGTTCTTGCGAGTGAAGCCTGCCTCGGGCGAGCAGGTGTCCTTCACGGAGTCTTGATTTCGTTCTTGAGATATTCGAAAGGTCTTGCGGCGGCTTGCCTAGAGAAGGAGCATCGGGACTGCCTCCCGCAGATTTATTTCACCACACTTGACGCTTTCTTGCGCCACTACATCAAAGAGCAACCGAACGCTGTAGAGAAGTGGTCACGCAACCGCGTCGCCTGTTCCTGCGGCAACTGCTTCAAGCTCAACTTCTCTTTCATCAGCGCGATGCAACAAGTCGAGCGCGTCCGAGTGAGCAAGAACCGGCGAGATCATCTGCACATGGTGCTGGTTAACGCCTGCATCAGCTGCACGCATGAGGCGGGGTGTCACACGCCGCCAGAGACTCTTGTCCTAGGCAAGAAGGACCGGCGGGAAGGGGAGAACGATGCTGTGTCAGCCCACAATGATGTCAAGCAGTCTGATCAGGACCTCTTGAAGCAGATACTAAGGACGAAGTACGACTTTACCAAGGATATGCATCCGATCACTACTGATGATGCGAATGCTCCTGCTTGCTTGCAACGGCCGGCGCTGCGAGAAAGGCAGAATGTTCCTCTTGCTCCAGGACCAAGTCGAGCTGGGACTAAGCGCAAGGTCGAGGTGATAGTTATTTGTGATTCTGAGTAGGCGGAAATACTACCACACGCGACTCATTGGTGCTGTCACGTGTTGTGTCAGAAAGACATCGATCACATTAATCCCGCCACATACCAACGATCGTGATCACAAAGACTGCAGGCGCAAGTCTTGCCGTGAGCTGCTAGAGATCCATATTCCCAGCGTGTGTCCTGCAAACAATGGCTGGGCAATGTTCATCAACAGCCATAAAAGCAGCATTGCCTCTTCCTGACCTTGGCCACGCTTACGCACATCACTGGCATCTTCCCGGCAGCCTGAGACGCCGCATTCAGAGATGATACTGCCGAGAGGACCAACCTGGGCTGAATGCAGAATTCTTGGAATAATCGCTCGTACCGAACGAGCGTCCTGTCGGCGGTGACGGACAGGTCTGGTTTTCGTAGTCGCTTCGGGTCAGATACTCGATGAGGATGTCTCTGGCCGATCCGACGGGTTACAGGCTTAGGCTGTGTCTGGCTGATCCGACGGGTGACAGGCTTAGGTTGTTCTGGCTGTGTAGAGGTCGTTGCTTGTGCTGAAGAGACGCTGCCGTTCGTGCCGGGCGTGCTTATGCCAATCAGTGCTCTTGAGCCCGCATGGTCAACTACGTACAACAACCTCTACATAGGCATATTGCCGGCTCCGTCTCATGTTGAAAAGGCCTGATGATTGACTTCAGTGACCTACCTATGACTACTTAGTGGGAATCCTTTCGGCGTGCCGGTACTGTCATGTTATCTCCCTTACATCTCAATGTCAGCAGCGAGCAGCACGAAGACAAAACGACCGATCCCTCAAGCAATTCACAGCACGCACGAGCACAAGCACAAGCACTTTCTCAACAGCATACGCAATACTGATCCGGCACCGCACGCGCAAGGCCTCATCTCGGTGTCTACGATCTCTGCAGCAAATCTCATCATTCTACTCACGAACCACGCGTTCCCGCTCCTCAGCTGATCTCCAACCACATTGTTCCAGATGCAATATGTCGTGACTGCCGAGATTGAGTAGAGACGGCAAGCTTGCCACCCAATCTCTTAAGCAAAAGCGTCCATGAGTCGATCACGTGTTAGTAGAGTCAGGAGTAATGCACCATACCAGGTATTTCCAACTTGGTGATATCCGAATTTCTCCCCTCGACCGAGTGCGGCATGAGCTATCGTAGCCGCATTCTGGTGAGCGCACGATCGGAGATGTGGTATGTTTGTCAAGAATGGCGCGTACTCCGAGTATGGTTGTTTGACGTCCTTCGACTCGTAGAGCTGTCGACTCGTTGAGCCGCATCTTGCGAAGATCAGCCGCCGGACCTGTCTTCCGCTCAAGCGGCTCGACCCACCTACATTGAGATTACCATGTATGTACACGAGTCAGCATGTCAGCCAACGCACGCGACTGTGGCGTGAGTACAGATTGAGGGGTTGAGCTTTATGCTGTAGGAGCACGATGGCGATGAGTCGGATGTTGCTAAGCGGTGGTCAAGTTTGACCAACGTACACTTGGCAAGATGAACGTCGATTGGGGTTGCGGCGGTACCTGCCAGTGGTAACGTGGCAGTCGTTAGATGTGACCAGCCAGCATGTCTCACCGTCACCGCTGAGGTCAAACGAGTTCGATGCGTTTGACCGCTTTGCCTGTATGCTGCCTCCAGTCTAGCTAGCAAACGCAATCATGTGCTGTGGTCAGTAATAAGTTGCAGAGACAGACTTTCCGATGTATGCATCAATGACTTTTCTGCACGACATACGGCTGTCTCGTTGACGATGTGCCAGGTCATGGTCACGCCAGCGTGGAATGCCTGATCTTGCGAGTCTCAATGCCTGGGAGGCATCGCCTATGCTGTCGTGCTGATGCCCAGTCAACGACCTCACCAGGTTGACCTCATCACGACTCCGACACAGCAGTCAGCAGCAGGACGATCGTGGTCAAAAAGCTCTTGGATCTTGTCTCGCGCGTGAAGTAAGCTTCCCGACAGGATCCGACTCCCCGTTCCGACCGCCTCCACTAACGGTTCGGGTCAACGGTCAGGCATGTGAGGCGTTCGTGACAAAGTGCTTACACCATTGCCAACTGCAGCATATGGGGCCAGGGCCGAATGGACGAGGATCGCCAACAGCATGAGTGCACATGCAGCGACCCGAACGACTTCCATCGCTCTGATTCGTGTCCGATACCAACAACACCGGGAGCTGATCTGTAGTACTCGATCATGTTAATGATCCTGCTACTGCTCGCTGTCCGTGCTCGGGATATTTCGCTGACCAACATTGTCGTCCTGCACCTTCGGCATGGAAGCGTCTTGCCTCGCTTCTGCAGTTGTTGCTTCCTATTCGAGAGCGGCTCCGCTCCTGCCAACGATTCAGGGCCTTGAAGACAACGCATCGTTGCTGCCGGCCCGGCTGCCGTGACAAGCACTCCGTGATAAGGTGAAGCAGCATCTGTAGGTACAGAAGGTGTTTGTGATTACACATGCAGCGCTGTTGACGCGTCCCAGTGGTTCTGCCGTCCGGTGTTGTGAGACAGCGTGGAGCCGGTAGCAGCCAATAAGATGCTCGACTCGGGCAAGCTTCGTGAACTCTGTTCCTGAACTGCTGGTTCGCTGCCGGGGATGCAGATCCGAAGCAACGATAGTCAGGGGCGACAATTGAAGGCTAACTCAACGCCGTCGCGTAGGCACAGGTCCGCACAGGGAGTTGGCGCATCGGCTAGACAGGCCACTAACTTGGTGCCGAGTGAGCGAGGGCGAGTTGCTCGTCATGTGCTGCTGGTCGTTGCTGTGGACTTGCATAGAGATCATTGTTGTCATTAACACGAAGATTGACCGGGCTAAGCCGCCGGTGCATCGTTGCGCTGGACGACGGCGAGCTGCGCAAACACGGCTACGGCTAGAGCTCTGTCTGTGCCTGCAGGTGCCTCGTGGCATGCCCGCGCTGCTGGATTCGCGAGAGCGAGCACAGCGTTCCTTCGCAGCAGCAGACTGCATTGGGACGTTGTTGTTGGTGTCGCGCCTCGCAAATCAGCATCGACGGCGGCGGGCAGACGCGTGCCCGTCATCAGCGACGCGATTTGAGTACAGCGTGCTGCGGCAACATGTCTGACTTTCGACCACGGTGCGCAGCGCAACCTGATGAGTCGCGACGTGAACGGGGCAGTGGCACGATCCCGCTGCCAGCTGCTGGTTGGGGCTAAAAACAGCATGGTCGGGCTCGGAATCTTGGACGCTTCAGCCACTGCTCATGTGCACGGGTTTTGTGCCCACCTCCTGCCTTCCTCCCTGTCAGTGTCGCTCTACCGCTGAGAGGCTGTCACCGAGTGAGCGTCACAGTGCACAGCGCCTCCCTGCTCTTCATTTCAGAGGCCCAAGTCAAGTCAGGCCCGTCTGCTGCTGTATCTGCGGCAGACGCAAAGCAAAGCACGCTGCATCACGCACACACACACGCACCCGCACACGCACACGCACACGCAAACCTATCGCCGTCGAATCTCTGTACATGGCGGACCTCCGACTACCCACTCACGCAACGCTTTGGGCAGCCAACAGACTCTTCAAGCGATACTCCCACGTCACCGCTTGCTAGTGTCGCGGTCAGGGGCGCGCAGTCTCGCGATTCGCAGCAAGGCCGTTGCTCTCACAACCGAAACCCTCCCAAGCGCACGCACATCATCTCGACGACGCCACGCTGGCACTTCTGACCCCTCCTGGCGTTTCCCGGCCTGCCAGTCCGCAACCTTCTGGAAACGGAGCTAACCGCGATCAATATCATCCATTACTCCCATTCTGGCCACCTCGTGTCTCACTTAATTCCCGCCTAAATTAACACAAGGCACGCTCGCTGCTCGACGGGCATCTCTCGTCGACACTCCGCAGACAACACGCGTAGGCATTCCGAAGTCGCGTGTGTTCAAATTGTTATTCCTGCTCGATCGCAGCCTTGCGACAGAGCGCATCGCAGCGGCTCGAACCGTGGTGGGAAACACGGATTCTGGCTCGAAGCGAACATCCTTTCGTGTGCCCAGAGCATCGACCTGTCTCATCACCTTCCAGAGGACCCACTACAGGCCGAAGAGACAAGCCACGAGCCACGCTACTTTGACACTGGTCGTCTCTGATCGTCTGCTAGAGAAGACCATCCTTTCGGGTACCCGTCCGCCAACCGTGGGATCGGAGCCTCCCTTCTCTGGACCTACCGGCCCACCTCACACTCGACATCAACTTTCCAGGTCTTCACCGTCTACACTCTTTTACGTCCCACTCGACGCCAGTACCAAAACTCGACTCCAGTCCACTGGGTCAACATCCTTATCCTTTGTATCTACAGTCTACTTATCGACGCCAACTAATCTCTAATACTGTGGCCTTGACGGTTCACCACATCCACCACGATCCATCGACATCATCGTCACAACCATCAAAGGTACGCATGACGAACCATGGACTCGATATAACAAGCTACTGACCACATAGCAGATCTGCCACCCCTTATCTCAAGCTCTATGCCACGGTAGCAACCAGCCAAAGTGCGGACCACAGCTTCGAAGTTCGAAGCTGTCAAAGCAGTCATGACTGTCGCGTATGACAGTATGTCCTACCGCGGGTGGTCGTCCAGCTCGCACACCGCCGCGTCTCTCGAAGACAAGTTCGAGATCCTCAAAGACATTGGCGATGGCAGCTTTGGTTCCGTCACACTCGGTAGAACGAGAAGCGCTGGCGCACATCTCGTTCGAAGAGGAACACTGGTAGGCGTCGCTGTTTGACGTGCTCGCGCGAGACCTGTCAGCTAACGCGTCTTACAGGTGGCTATCAAGACCATGAAGAAGACTTTCGAAAACTTCGCACAGTGCATGGAACTACGCGAGGTCATCTTTCTCAAGTCATTGCCTAACCATCCGCATCTCGTGCCAGCTTACGACATCTTCCTCGATCCGTTGAGCAAGAAGCTTCACATTGCTATGGAGTATATGGACGGCAACCTTTATCAACTAATGAAGGCACGCGACCACAAACCTCTCGATGGTACTAGTGTGAGGAGCATACTGTTCCAGATCTTGCAAGGTCTGGAGCACATTCACGATCATCACTTCTTTCACCGCGACATCAAGCCGGAGAACATTCTCGTCTCCACCTCCGCGCCCGAAGCTGTCAATGCATTCAAGCGATACTCGCAACTCGTTACACCTCCCTCGACTCCTCCGACGTACTCGATCAAGATCGCAGATTTCGGCCTCGCGCGTGAAACACACTCTCGCGTTCCATACACAACATACGTATCGACGAGATGGTATCGTGCTCCAGAAGTGCTTTTGAGGGCAGGTGAATACTCTGCTCCAGTGGATATCTGGGCCATCGGTGCCATGGCAGTGGAGATTGCGACACTGAAGCCATTGTTTCCTGGCGGCAACGAAGTCGATCAGGTCTGGCGAGTGTGCGAGATTATGGGAAGCCCAGGCAGCTGGGTCAGCAAACACGGTCAGAAAGTTGGAGGTGGTGAGTGGAAGGAGGGCATCAAGCTCGCACAGAAGCTGGGTTTCTCTTTCCCCAAGATGGCCCCCCATTCGATGGAAACTGTGCTACCAGCACCACAATGGCCCGCTAGTCTGGCTCACTTCATTACCTGGTGTCTACTGTGGGATCCCAAGAACCGACCAACGTCGAGGCAGGCCTTGGAACACGAGTACTTCAGAGATGCTATCGATCCGTTGAGGCCAAAGAGCAGCGCCGCTCATGCGTTGGGACGGAAGAAGTCGACGATCGTCAACAACGACTCGAGCGAGGGCTTGCCAATGCTCTCCACAAAGACATCTTCGTGGTTCAGGAAATCACTAGGTGCTCGCGATATTCTTGGACCAGCGGTGCCAGAGCATGTTCAGACCTACCAGAACTCGTCACCGCGTCCTTCTCCGGTGCATGCCACCACCACCGACCCGGCTCTCGTCGCAAACAAAGGCAGACCAGCTGCTACCAAGCGCGCCACCTGGACGAACGGTGCTGCAAACAATGCTGCTCCAATCCCAATCTTGCCATCTATTCGACCAATCTCGCCACTTCCAGACGCTACTGTAGCGCAAGCGAGCACCCGCAGGACTGAAAAGCTGGACGAGAGGCCTGGCAAGAAGATCGGGAGGCAGTTGTCTGTGAACTCGCAGGGCAACCACTACGCTGACCTTCACCGTCAGGAAGCCGAGCGAGCTCTTACTGGTGCAAATGGTCTCAAGTCGCCAACTGGTAGCCAAAGGGAAGGTTTCTTCTCACACCTCCGGAAACGTGCACGAAGGCTTTCTGGACGCACTTCAGGGACAATGTCTCCCAGCGCCGAGGACGCCGAAGCGAATGTGGGTTGCGCTCCATGGGCCTCGAACAATCGGCAATTGGTACAAGAGCAACAGAGCATTGCCTCGGTGGCTGCTGACCCATCTTCGGACCCTAACTTTGCCGAACTTGATCGCGCTTTACAAAGCGTGCGCTATAGCCTCGATGCAAGTGCAGGCGCTGTCAACCCTCAGCCGAAGCAGGCAACCAAGATGGCCAGCAACCCTACTTTGAAGCGTCATCACTCTCTCCCATATAGCAAGGATGAGGCCACAAGCAACCCCAGCATGGCGAACCGCACGCGACGATCTCTTCGTCACGCACCCAGCAGCCGGTATGAAACTCCTTGCGAGGAGGACGAGCTGCTCGATGAAGCATTGGCTGTTGCTCACCTGGCTGCCAAGAACCTCGACAACGCACCGTCGATGAATGCAGCGGCAGCGTACCAGCCAGCTCGTCCGCTGCTTCCACAGGCAACATCGGAGCCAGCATACGCGGCACCCTACCTGACACCTTCTCCCTCGAAAGACCAGATGAACATCAGCTATGGTGCAATGGACTACACTCCAACCAAGCCCATGGACATCCCGCCGATTCGCGCGCAGCCACGGGGAGTTGTTGATCCACAATGGCCGACACCCCCCTACGATGAGAACGACTGGGCGTCAGCAGCCGCCGCGAGTATCTTTGCCACGCAAAGAGTTTACCAGCAGTAAAGCAACTTGTCCTCGGCTGCTCGGATCTAATGCTGACGACGTTGCGGCGTACGGCGTGGTGCGGTCTTCGAGAATCGTTTCTTTTGTTTTGTGATTTACAGCATTGCGTATGGCGCTCGGTTATGGAATCCTTTCTCTGTGGACGAAACTCGACTGGCTGGCCTCGAGCGGCACTCTACCGTCGTCTTACCGGAGTTTACGAGCGGTCGGGAAAGGGAAATCACTCGCTTACAAAAGCGCAATAACGGCGTCCAACCATGTACAGGAACTTTTACTATGAGCATTTACAGCTTGCTCAACCAGGACATCCGGGACCATCATTTATCGCATCTCTATCAAGCTAACTCAGTACGAGCCCAATATCTCTTTTGATCACCAAATGGCCCCTTGGTTGGCCTGGCCTACCAGGCTCAGCTGGAGGTTGTCGTGTACGCATAGGAGGGAGGCGGAGGCGGAGGAGCATTTTGTGTTTTCTGTTCAGGACTCATTAAAGGTCGAAGAAGACATAAATCGGTCAGCTGATACCCCGAGAGCGTGGTCTCATACCCCTCGATTGTTAGTGAGGATTATCTGGAACGCAGTGACGCCTCAAGGCGTGTATTGCTAGAACTGTACTTGAAACTTTCAAAACTGCCCACCTCTGCTCATCTCACTCTTCCATCTCGTGTTGACTTGAACTGGACGAAAATGATACTGCCTAGGAGTAATACATGCCATAGCAAAACGCGTCTACGTCACTTTACAGCAATTTCCCGTTCTCAGCTGTAGGAGCTCGAAGCTGTTTTTGGTCTTCGAGAAATTCAGAGACCTCATTCCTCCATCAACTTTGGACCAACGATCACGTTCTCTTCTCAACCACAAATACCTCCCACACAAGACTTGACAGCTCTTGATGTAGTCGTTTCCACGACATACTCGTCTCTACAACAATGGCACCCTACACCAACATCCCCCTCTCCCCCGCCGAACTCTCCTACCTCCACAACTCTCTCTCCCAAACACCACCCATCCGCCCCGACGGCCGGGCAACCACACAGTTTCGTCCTCTCGTCGCGGAAACAGACATACTCCCCTCCGCTAATGGATCCGCGAGGATATGTTTCGCGGACGGGACTGAAGCGATTGTGGGTGTGAAGGCTGAGGTTGAGAAAACTTCACAACGAGGGGGGATCTCTCATGCGCAAGGGGAGCTGGGTTTGGATGTGGAGATGCGAGATGAGGCGGGGGATGAAGAGGAGGAGAGGATAGGGAAGGGGAGGGATGAGTGGTTGGAGGTTGCGATTGAGATTCCGGGTATGAGGGATGATGATGCGTTGCCGGTGTTTCTGGCGGCGATGGTGACGGAGGCCATGTTGACGGATGGAGGAGAGGTGAGGGATCGGTTGTGGATAAATCAGAGGTTCCATTGGAGGTTGTTTGTTGATGTAGGTGACAACCCATATTTTGGCTATTATGGATTGGGATACTTGCTGATCACGGTAAGGAATACAGATTCTCCTACTTTCGCAGCCGCTCTCGTATCCTCTGCCTCTGCTCTCTTCAACGACACATCTTGCGCTGCTGTCGACACGGTTGCCGGCGCTGATCTCGGAGAAAGATGAGGATCCGTTGTTTGATGATGATTGGGAGGCTTCGACGTATTTGTTTCCAAGGCATGTGAGTGGAGGAGTCAAGACGAGGCCGCCGATTACATTGCTGGTGATGGCGGCGGGATCGAATATTCTTTTCGACCCGAGCAAGGAGGAGCTGGCAGTGGCTGATGCGGTTTTGGCCATCTCGGCTGCTCAAGGACAAGATGGACAGCTGAAGATGGTCGCTCTCAGGACTGTTGACCCTCCCTCGAGATTGACTGCTGCGGGCGTGCCGAACAGAGCAGATACTACAGCTGGAGGAGGCCTTTCGGCGGAGGAGACCCTGAAGCTACGGGAAAAGGATGCTGGTCAGACTGTCTGGCGTCCGCCACGCGGTGGCGTGAGCAGGACACTCATATCGCAAATGATCCAGGCAGTGGTTGAGAAAGGCGGGGTTGGCCAGGAGGTTATGGATGGTCTAAATGCTGTGGAGATTTGAGCAAGGGTTGGTGCTATAGAAACGCTACGGACATTACACGACTGGGAGAGGTTACCAAGAATCTGCTGCACTGGAGGATGCTATAGCAATACACCAACGCTGGGAAAGCACTGCAGCGATGACGGAGAAGCTGTCATAAGCTCAGGCGAAGATCACGGAGCTCAAGATCGCCGCGTGCGAAAAGTCAGCGGAGTGGAAGATGCGAGGGCGAATGGTGGAAGGAAGCAATTCTCGAGCCGTTTCGAGGTCAATACCAAATGCGCCACTACGCGCCTCTATGCTGTTGGTCTAGCATTACACGGTGCTCCTCTAAAATGATGCGCCGCATCCCACTGCATTCCTGTGCGTCATGAGTCTCTTCATTTCCCCAAACGCCTTGCTGCTATTACTGAGGCTCATTATACATACACGTTCTGATGGTCGGTCGTGCTTTACGGAGTCGGTGTGAAGTCTCCATTTAACATTCGGAACACGGGGTTGGAGTTAAAGGTCTTCGTCTTCTCTGGGCTGGGTCGGATCGGCACAGGTTCTGGATCGTGCACATCGTCATCGTCCGAGTCGTCCGACTCCTCGATCTCGGGCTTCCTAGGCGCGATTGTGGAAATGTGACTGAACTGGGGAAGCGGTCTTACGTCCATTGTATATCCGGTGGTAGTTGGAATCATCTCGTGTTTGAGGTCCCATCCTGCTCTGCGGCATAGCTCGTACACCACATCATCGCAGTTACCGAGCAGCTGAATGTCGAACTCGACGTGCTTGATCGGTTCTCTGGAGATGTAGATGTGTGGGACTGCCTTCGGAAGGAAGTTCGGCATCTCGCTGACTGGCGCCACCTTCAAAGAAGTGCCAATCACAATCACGAGATCTGTCTCCTGAGCGTCACGCTGGGTGAATGTCTCGAAGAATGTGTTGGGCAGCGCCTCACCGAAGAAGGTGATATCTGGCTTCATGATGCCAGCATGTGGTATGTCGTCGTCAGCATCTGAGTCTGCGGACGAGTACCTGTTCTTCGACTTAGAGCGCTTCTGCGGGGGTAGTGCTAGTTTCGAGCTCCTGATAGCTTCGAGACACCGCTTGCATTGCGCCACCTCCTTGGCACGAATGTCGGCAAAGATCTCGGTGCCCTTGACCTTATGCTTGCATTTTCGGCAGGATGCTGTGGCGAAGCTACCATGACACTGAATGATGCGATCCCGCTCAATGCCTGCCAACTCTTCGAGGTTGTCAATGTTTTGAGTATAGTTGGTTTGCAGTCGATTCTGGTCCTGGAGCAGGCGGATGAAGCCGTGTGTTGGGGAGTACCTCTTCTGGTCCGGTAAAATGTCGCCAGCCAGACGGTAGAAGATCTCAGGATTTGTGTCAAAGTTGTCAATGTCAAAGACTTCTTCAGGTTCCGAGTACCCCATTTCTCGAACCTTGTCGTAGAAGCCAGTGCCCTTGGAACGGAAGTCCGGTATCCCGAGGGAGGTCGAGATGCCAGCGCCAGTGATGACCATGATGTTACGACTACTTTGGAGCAGCTTTGCAGCGTCGTCGACGGTGTTGTACTGCGCGAGCTTCGATCTCTTGTGATAGAAGCGCACGATAGCGAGGCTCAGTAGCCGTAGATACGTGTCGTCATCAATTTGGAGCATTGGATTGATACCAAATACGACCCCAAGTCGACGTGGACTTAGCCCATGGTTGTTGATCGCAGCGTCGAAGAACTCCTCTGGCCCAACTCGACGGAGCTGCACTTTATACGCAGCGATCTTGTCTGAAGACATCGAGAAAGGTCCACCTGAGGTTCTTGTGAGCCGCGAGCTATAAACGTTAGAAGGGTGTCTGGTGTTACCATCCGTTATGTCTGCCCATGGGTTGAGTTCCGCATCGTCCATAAAGTCTTCTAATTCCTCGCCACTCGAGTCTTCGTAACCCAGCTCCTCGTCTTCGAGATTGCGCTGAGGAGGCACGTCGTGTGGTCGCGTCTCACTATCCCGAGTTACGGCGGGGGAGTGTTGTTCGCCAGTGGCGGCAGTGTGTTCTTCACCTGTCAGGTCCACGACCTCACTGTAGCGCCTCTTCTTCCCAATGTCCAGAGGCAGTGCCTCGGGAGGAAGAATAGTCGGCACAGCCATCTTAGCCGTGAACCAAGCCGAGTTGTGACTGCTACAATTGAAGTCGTGGTTAAACAGGAGGGACTGAAATGCGCCTGGATTTCTGAGCGGAGCTTTGGGCCAAGCGTACGCAACGACAGCCAATCGATAAAGGCCGCTAGTCAGCGCTTTCGAGGCATGGTTGCCAGCTTGTCTCCTGCAGTTGTTCACGAACAGCAAGCAGAGCGGCAGCGTGGCACGTCAGGTGAATGTCCACGAATCCGAATGTGCCCACATTGTTCGTGTGTGTTGTCTTGTGCCACATCGCGCCAGGTCCACAAGCACGATATTTACAGCAGGCTACTGGAACCATTTGACAATGTTGTGAGTCCAAGTCGACTCACTCGATTATTCATGGAAAGTCCTACGAGCGTTGTTGGAACATCATCAGCGACTCAAGTGTCTCCGCTTCTCATGGGACTACAACTCCGTTCTGCGCCGGTGTCAGAGACGTCGACGGTAGGCCGAGGTTTTGGTCTACAGCGTCTTTCAAGTGGCTCTACTTCGGCGACGACGATGTATGTCCCTCGGCGTCCACACGAAACTTGAGCACAAGCTCGTTAGTAGTGTGTAGCACATACACAATCGTCGGGCACACAAGACAGAAGCTGACATGTATTTGTTTGGTCGACGTGATCACTGTGATATGGTGGGGGGGAGGACAGCACCGAGAGTCCATCGCATTGACACCGTCCGGCAAAGGACGGACGGAACAGTTCGGACGTCGTGGTACGGCCGGTTGGGGTAAGACGGCGTGGCCGCAGAAGTGGTAACCGTCAAGCACGTTTCCTAATCTCGACGACGTGAATGCATGTGAGCTACCGCGACATGATATCATGATCATCATCTGCGGTCGCCTAGGCCATGACAAGTCGTGAGACGTTCGACGCTGCTAACTTCCGCCGCGATCCATTGACGAGCCAGAGTGTCGGTCGGCCGCAGAAGTTGGCCCATAGCCGTACATGTACCTGAGTACTGACAGTGACGCCCCGTGCAGTCGCCGGCACTGCTCGTCTCCAATCTCGTTGCAGCTTGTCTAAGCAGAATGTCGTCGTGTGATTCGAGCGCTGCGAGATAGGATCGATAGGATCGTCCCTTGCCGACTGCCGTAAGGTGACATGTCTATCTCCAACTGCATGTACTCACTATGGGCGGATGGGACCTGCCCCAGACTACTACATGTATTGCACTATCAGACGCACCTTCGTCGTCCGTTGCCGCCATTGCCCCGCCCCACGCTTCCCTCTTCTGCAGGCCCAACTACTCGTGTATTCCAGATCTCTCTGTCGTTGCAGCAACACCGAGTCCGTAAACACTCGATCCGCGCATAGTTTCCACAGCATCTTTTGGCAGTGTTAGCACCGCGACAACAGATCTACCATCGGACTCGAGGCACAATGCCAATCATACGGAATCTGTTCAAGAAGAACGACGAGAATGTGCGCCCTCCGCCAACGGTCAACGGCGCGGAACATCCGCCGACCAGCAGCAACAGTACCAACAAGCAGTTCAATGTCAACGACAAGGAACCCGCCGAGTACAAGCTAAGTGGTGAGTTGGAACGCGCCTGGGATGGCGACCTCGGATCAAGCCCGGATCAATGTTAATGTCTACATTCCAGAGATCAACGACTCTGGCGTGTATCTACCACCCTCCCCGACCGAGAGGAAGTCATTCTGGGGTACCACAGCCTCGAGATCGACCACGTCGTCCTCGCTGCACAAATGCGCCTTTGACGAGAATGAGCCGTTCAGCATATCGCGAGAGTCGTTCGACTCGTACCGCAGGTCCTTCGATATATCTGCTCGATCGCCGATAGTGCAAGCTCAGGAAGGACGACCGCGCGCTTCTCTCGACAGCCGGACTTTCTTGCCGCCGCCGCGCAACTCGAATTCGTTCTACCGACCTGTGCAGGTGCCGCAGACGCAAGAGGAGGATAAGTTTGAAGATGTTAACATTGACGATCCGAAGCCGCAACCAGTCAAGAAGAAGGGAATATTCGCACGAATGCTAGACAGCGACGATCATGCAGACTCGAACGGCAGGCCCACTTCGAGTCACGACAAGCACAGCACATGGCACAATTTGACGAGCAGGAGACGAGGCCAGAGTGGGCAGGGTGCTGAGCTTGGTTCTATGCCTAAGAGGGATGGGACTCCTAAACCTGAGAAGCAAGAAGCAACGAAGGTGGAGCAAATGACATTGGACCCGGCGAGGCCTACAGAGCCGAAGCCTGAAACGCAAAAGCAGGAGACAGCAAAACAAACGCAGCCACCAGCGCAATTGCAGCCGCAAACACAAGCGACAGCGCCGAAGCAAGAAGAAGCACCATCACAGCCGATCGTTGGAACTGTTCAAGCGCCGAAGCCGGAGAACACTCAGGCGCCAGAGATCAAGGTGGATTCTTGAGCAAGTTCTCCGAGGCGGCACAGGACTTGTAGACCGAATTGGGTAGGCTTGGTGGCGCTTGGAGTTCGAGTTTGTTGCTGAGGGAAAGGATCTGGTTGGATCAGTGAAGCATGAATCGCCCTGGTCAGATGAAGGCAATGCATACAAATACATGATATACGCGTTGATGCACATAGGCAGCGTCCAGGGAGAATTGCAATAAGCGTGCATAGCTAGTAATGTATGAGATAACGTAAAGCAAGAATGCATGGAAGTCGAAGATTGACTTGGATTGTCCATATGCAGCCGAGTCGACGATCCCCGCCATCTCCAGCATCTCCACATCAACGCGTCTCAGTCGCGTGCTTCGATGGCGGCAAGAACAAAGCACTTCCGCTCGGGCATCGCATTCACTGCCATTGCTGCCACCACTCAATCTCACCTACACAACCGCACTTCGCGTCTATTGTCCTTTTCGAAGACTTGCTACAGGACATCCTCTTCTTGACCGGCATGAAGTAGACCAACATACCACAGAAATTGCATAACAACACATCAGCAGCGCTTGAACCTCGCATAATACCTCAACATGGTAGGTGCTTCAATAGGCGCATCGACTGCGCACAGACGGCTGATACAGACAAGAACTCGCGCGCATTGAAGCGCCTACGGGCAGATTATGGCGCATTGCACAGCCAGGATCTGCCAGTCAACTACCTCTTCCACCCGTCGGCTTCGCACAACGACGACCTCACCCAGCTCGACATCCTCCTCGCAGGCCCAACACATACACCATTCGCTCAAGGCGTCTGGAAGCTCCACCTCAATATCCCGTCCGACTACCCCGAGCAACCGCCCACCGCGAATTTTCGTACGCATATCTTTCATCCAAATGTCGACCCTCAGACTCTTGGTGTTTGCGTGGAGACGCTCAAGAGGGACTGGGACAGCAAATTGACGTTACGTGATGTGTTGGTGACCATCTCGTGCCTGCTCATCCAACCAAATCCGGACAGCGCTCTGAACGCCGATGCGGGAGCATTGATCCAGAACGACTACGCGAACTTTGCAAGACAAGCCGAGATGATGACCAGCGTACATGCTCGGATACCACGAGATCTACAGGCGCTCGTGGCGGCAGCACAGAACCGAGGACAAGATGTGCCTTCAGAGCAGCACCAGGATCAGGACCAAGATCGACATGCAAACCCGGTTGAAGAGGTCCCAGTGAGAAGAAGACGGACAATCGCCAAAGTGCGAAACGCGCGCAGAGGCGAGACGTCGCCCACTGGACCAGCGGCCCGCCGGCGACAGCAAGCTCCCGCTCGACCCGCACAGGATAACGCCTTCGTGCTCCAAGCAGGTAACGACGACGTCTTCGGTGTCACACCACCTCAGCGAAACCGAGGGATGGGATCTATAGACGCGGACGGTGACAGCAGTATGTTGGATGAGGCCGAGCAGGAGAATGACACCGCTCGCTCTCTACCCAAACAAGAGACACCTGAGCCAGTAATGACTCCAAGACGACCACATGGCCGAGCAGTACCTTTGGGTGAACTCATCTTGGAGCGGGAGTCTGACGAGGATAGGTCAGAGGAGATGGCAGAATATCCTCCATCGCCACGCAAAAGTCCGACCAAGAACGCACAGAAGCCACGGCAAGTGCGATATCAAGACTCAAATCTCCATCTCGAACGACCCGAAAGCAGTCGAGACGCTGCACAAAGAGCATCGAATCGCACACCTCCGAACATTATTGAGAACA
Organism: Dothistroma pini CBS 116487; assembly: GCA_002116355.1. Taxonomy (NCBI): domain Eukaryota; kingdom Fungi; phylum Ascomycota; class Dothideomycetes; order Mycosphaerellales; family Mycosphaerellaceae; genus Dothistroma; species Dothistroma pini. The sequence continues at coordinate 73,053 of KZ108331.1, read as the reverse complement.
CATTAGCACAAGACTCCCCCTTCTGCATGGACGTCACATTCGATGAATCGCTCTCACCTCGTAAAGCTGGTCGTGGACTTTTCCAGACGCCAGCGAAACGATCTGAAGGGATATCTGGAAGCAGTACACAGGAGACTGTGCAGAGCAGCGGCATAGCTAATAGGATGTCGATGTCATCTGCAAAGAAGCAGCGTGAGGCACAGACCTGGGCGGTTGAGTTGCACGCGAGACTTTGGGATCTGTGCGGACGCGACATCAAGCGGTGGAATCGAGGCGATTTCGACGGCGAGCCATTCAGGAGAGGGGCAGGACGATGGTGAATGAGTTACATGGGACAGTGGCGTATCCTCTTGTTGTCCTAGCACTTGAATCTTTTATTGATGGCAGTCGCGCTGCGACGCAAAGCTTGTCTAGACTTGTTGAGCCATAGGGTGGTAGCAAGCGTTCAATCTGCTCCGCCTTGTGTTCACGAGACCACGACTCTCTTCGTTCATAGCGATGCGGGTGATACACCTTATGCATAGCTACAGCAGACGTCCGGTCGTACACGGGCAACCACATCTGACGGTCGAACACAAATTCTTGACCTTAGTTGTGTCGCGTGTGGGTAACGAAGAGAAGCCAGACTTGCATGCCTTGAGGGGAAAGAGCTGGAACTGAAAGCAGCACATTCCTCCGGATTTTGGAGTAAAAGAGAACTTCAAGAACTGTGCTGAGTTTGATGACTTGATTTCATTTGCATAATCTCCCTCGACTTCGCACAGCTGTGGGAAAATGGACTGTCCACCACCACTCCCCTACATTCAACTCGAGCGGCAGCGACAAGCACCACCACGCCATAGCAACCCTCCCGCAGCGTCAGCGCCCGACTTACCACCACCAAAATACACCCTCGACATCCCACCTCCCTCCTACCAACCACTTGCAGATTCGTACTACCGCCCCTGGTCCTGGTCCTACTACCCACATCGACGAAATGACGAAGAATACGCGCTCTCGCCGCCATCGCCTATGAATCGATCGATACGGGCTGTGCATACGGGTTGTGGTTGGAGGTGTACTGTGGCGACGTTTGTGGCGGTGTTCGCGGCGATTGCGACGTTTGGAATTGTGGGTGGATTGTTGGTGAAGGAAAATGGGAGGTGAGATAAGGTGAGAGGGTGAATTTGGACGCGAGTCTGCGGGTCTGAGGAGCGGCCCATGGGCTCACGTGGCTTTACAAAACGTGGGTTCTCGGCGGGAGGAACCCAATTTGGGGACGTTGATTGTCTCGAGGGGTGTTGTGAGCATTGTGATATACCCAGGGTGTTCGATCCACTGGGCAATCGTAACCGGCTTGAAGCATTGTTGATCATGATGGCAGAGGCTTTCGCTTAACGCTCCTGTGTGTGGTATCAGCTAATATCCAATCAGTAATGGAGGGCAGCACGTCTGGTTCGTGCTTTCTAGCAGTCTGCCGAGTCTACGCTCTGATGGCTGTAATCCCTGTTCCTAGAACCCTGTCATTTCTTGAGATATCACCTACACGTTCTTGGGTCTTTCGGGTAGAGCTGGAAATATTTCGACCTCCTTAGCATCCGCCGCAGCTTCATTGTCCTGCAAGTCCGCATTGGCTACCGTCGTGCCCGTCGTCCGCTGAGACCACTGCGCCCTGGCTTTTTGCAGCGCCTGCGACGCGCTCGTCCCTGTTGCGACGAGCCTCTCTTGAGCCCAGCCAATGTAGCTCTGTTCGTTCTTCTTTTCGATCTGCTTCTCCAAATTGTTGACGTAATCATCAGACAGCTCGGTCTTGTCACCAGTGCTGGAGACCTGGCCATCCTTACCGGCGGTTTCAGACTCTGCGCGCTGGCGCTCGATCTCGTCTTTTGCTTCCTGCAGTTTGAGGGCTTCTTCTTCCTCTTCCATACCTTGGATGTTCAGGTCCTCAAAGCCAATAAGTTTTAAAATCTTACCAGTCAGGAAGCGATAAGCAGTGTGTCCATTCACAAACTCGCTGACATCCACGTTCTCGACGCCTTTGACATTCTCAACGGCTTGCAGACCAGCTATGCCAAGTGCCACGCTTTGGCTGCGATACAAGAAGCCAAGAATGTAGTCGTTTGTGCTGTAGACATTGACGACTCGACCTGCAACGACTGATCTGATCATTCTCCAATCTGCAGCAGTCGAGGGTGCCGGAGTTCCTATCATCACAGCAGACTCGACTAGGCCGAATGCTCTCCGCTCTGCAAGCTTCTGCAGACAGGAGTAGATGACCTTGCCACCTAAGCTGTACCCGATTAGATTGACTGGGCGCTCGCCTTGTGCCTTGTTGATCAATGCATCCGCGAGTACCTCACCTGCCTTGACAGCTCTATAGTTCGCAACACTGAATGGATTGTCGATGACCCGTCCGACCTTCAGGAGGGCGAGTGGCCAGAGTCCTGCAGTCAGAGCGCCGAACAACGTCCTCTTGATGATCTCTACCTTGGCGTAGCTCCAAGCAGCAGATGTTATCATCGTAGTCATTGCGTTTCCGAGGGCGAGCAAGCTTTCCATCTCAAAGCGAAGTGCGAAAGATTCAAGCTGAACTCCGAGTACTTTCCATGGCTCTAGAACCTCATCTTGATTCGTAAGCCAGCCACTGATGCCGATAGCAATGCGCAGTCGCCGGTACTCCTTTTCGATCTTTCGAGGTTTGTGGTGATCTCTAATGGGAACGAAGGCGAAATCTTCGACCTCGCGAGCATATTGATCCATCATCTTGCCCGTCATGCGGCCGCCGTAGGCTCCGAACAAGCCTCCCACAAGCACGGAGCTGGCAGCCAGTGTCCCAAGATAACCTGCTGCAGCAGTTGCGCCCAGACCAAGACCACCCATGACCGTCCCAATACCAGCTGCCAGAAGCGGCGCTGCGAGACCGCCAGTAATGCCAATGAGGGCAGCTCCGGCGACAGTTGCCAAGCCGACCTTCCACTTACGACCGCTCTTGTTCTCCTCAGCTGCCTTCTTGGTCTCCTCGTCCGCGTTCATGCTCTCGGCGGCTGTCAGCAGGACTCGAGCAACTTTGCTCTCGTCTGTAGCCAAGAACTCGATCGGAAGGTGAAGACTCGTGGACATGTGCACAAGCAGTATTCGAGAATGCGCTTGGTAGTTCTCCAAACTAAGCAGGAGCAGCAGCACAGAGTGTAAAATCAGAGCTCGTTTCTCTTCCGGCAAGCTTCTCAACGTGTTCTGGACTGGCGGATATAGCTCTATCATGGAATGCTGGACTCCCTCGTCGTACTTTGGCAGATCTGGAAATTTCATGGGAGGTGCCATTTGTTGTTCCTGATCGCCCGTCTCTTGCTTGGGCGCAGCATGGCGTTTCTGTTCATCTGCTACCTGACGAGAGTTCACAACCTCGCCTACTCTCTGCATGACAGCAGATCGCCAGTCGTCGAAGTGCTTAAGAGCAGCATTCTTCAACTCTTGCATCTTCTCCGCGCTGAGCTCCTTCTCTCGTTGTACCAGCTCTTTCTCCTGCTTCTGCTTCTGGTCTGCAGCATCTTCCTCTGAAAATGGAGGCGATTCGGCCTCCTTCTCTTCACTCTTGACATTGGCTACCATATCTTCCTTCTTGCCTGTTTCCTTGGCGTCAAAGGTGTCAACAATGACCTGTCTCATGGCCTCAGTGCAGTCCGCGATCAGGATAGTGAGTGCGCTTCGATCTTCCTCGGTCGTCAGTACTGTGGTGAGAGACTCCCCATCTTCGCTGTTAGCACTTGCATTGCTCTGACCCTTCAGAGCTGCCGTAGCTTTCGAGAACATGCTCGCCATGTTGGCGGTTGCAGTAGACCCAGAATACCAGTCTTCTTGAACCACCTTGGAATGGTGTCAAAGGGTAAGCCGGAAAGTTGTCCAGGTGTGTGTGTGTGCAGGTACGGAAGCGACACGAACCTGGAGCTCACCTCACCTAATGTTTCTTACGTCATTCTGCTGCAGTATGAGCTCCTGCCTTGCGTTGCTCTGCATCACTAGCAGAGACCATTGCAGATTCCTTTCGATCGCTTGATGATGAGACACTCCTGTTAAACTTACCGAGAAGGCCAAACGCTTCTGCGCTTTCTTGGTGGAATTCCTTGGATACCCTGCGAATCGACTGTATCTGCGATTCTTCTCTCGCTCTCGTTGACATATTGTTCTTGAGGTGACTGTCCTCGAAGGAGGCATACAAAGACAGATAATCGGAGCACATCATGGTCGATCACCTATCGGCATCCAGAGGACACAAGACCCCCGACGAGAGCGAAGATATGAGTCGCCCCGCAATGCCAGCCCCATCATATATGTCATCTGTTGTGGAACCAAAGAGTGTTGGAAAGGTGTCAGGGCAGGCGCGTGAATAGGAGTAGTGTCGATATGCAGCAGAGGGAGCAAAAAGCGCAAAAAAACCAGACCACAAATGTTGCTGCGGACGCCTGATAGGGGTCAGACGTGGGAAACTCAAGCGAACGATGGCAGAAACTTACGGTTCGAACCTGCTACTTGTCAGTGATATGTTCCCTTCAAGGCTTGAAGGATATTCACTCACGCGCGCCTCTCTCGAGAGCAGAGGTTTAATCAAATGACTTAAATCTGCCGCCTTAGACCACTCGGCCACCGCAGCGATGGATGTCGTTCACCCGGTAGAGAATAGTTGAGCGGGAGTATCCGCGCTAAATATATAGCTTTGCATTGAGCTCTGTCTCATGGTGCAATAAAAGCTGAGGGGTGAAAAGGAAGCAGTGATTGCGAATTTTCATGAACCAGATGCAGACTGATATGTCGACTGAAGACAGATCGCTGATTTTTCGAGTGGTGCTATTGTATACAATTGTACTCTACAAGGGTCTCCACCGGCGGATCGGTATGATCGAGTTTACTCGGAAGAGAGGTAGTTGTCAAGATAACCCTCTGCCAAGGCTAATCTGCAGTGTGAGCATGGAACGGTCTTTTCTTCTGCCGTAAACTTCCAGCACCTCACACACTTTTCGGGTTCCGGAGATACAACGACGACTTTCATCTCGGACTCTGACTCTGCCAGCTCGTCAACAGAATACATGATCGGTTGCGAGAAGTGCCATGAATGACCATCCCGAGTGTGCGCCACTGAATGGTTCCCCCTAATCTGCTCCAACGGCTTCGTGTAGGCTTTCTGATGCAAGCTTGAACGTACCATAGCTTTACTCACCACAAACAAGCCAGCTATGTCGTCTTGTTTAAGCCAATTGCCACAGCTGGAGGAAAGAAGTTGCTCGGGGAGGTAGATCTCGACTTCGGAAGCCAGACCGTTACCCAGCTTCCTTGCATTACGGGCATCTTCTTGGGCAAGCTTGATTGCAGAGTTGATGCTCCTGAACAGCTCAAGTGCATCGTCGAGTTGCTCTGTGTTGTCAAGACCCATGGTCGATACGTCGAATGGCCGCTTCCATATCTGCCTTAGTGGATGCAGCGAAGTATCTCGAGCACTGACGCCAGACTTTCCAGCCATCTGCTCAGGCAACCAAGCCCACACCTCCTCTATAAGATGTGGCGTTGCTGGTGCAAGCATCTTCATCAGCTCCTGCAAGATAATGACAAGCACCGTCTGGGTGTGCCGCCGTACTGAACTAGTGCCTGTATAGCATCTGTCCTTGATAATCTCAAAGTAAAAAGCGCTCAGATCATTGTTGACAAATTTGTTGATCTCGTTGATGCCGGCGTAGAACTTGTAATCGCCGAAGGCATCGAACACGCCCTTACTGCACCTCGCCAATTGGTGTAGTACCACCTTGTCGGCGAAGTCAAGCTCGGACAATAGCTTCAAGTCTGGCGAATGCGTCGGATAGTCATGCAGCACACCAAGCAGAAACCTGAATGTGATACGGTACTTGCTTAGTGCTTGTTGGACGCTTTGCAGCACTGGCTGTGATATCGACACATCCCTCGTGTAGTCAGATGAAGCCACCCACAAACGCAAGATGTCAGGTCCCATGGTGCTGTCTTTGGTCTTGGAGCCGGGTGTCGATCCAGTGGGCGCTTGCTTTTTGGACTTGTTCTTATTCTTTCCTCTTGGAGCGGTGAGCAATGAGCCAGAGATAATCTCGTTGGGAGATATGACATTGCCTAAGCTTTTGCTCATCTTCCGGCCTTCGCCATCCAGTGTGAAGCCATGGGTCGCAAGAAGTTTGAACGGTGCCATGGGTCTGCTGTTTGAGTCCAGCGTCGCGACAGCGGTGAGCAAGCTGCTTTGGAACCAACCGCGGTGTTGATCGCTGCCTTCCACATATACGTTGCTGAGGTGTGAGCCCTCATGCCTACTCTGGAGAGAAGTCCATGTAGTTCCCGAATCGAACCACACGTCCATGGTGTCTTTTCCTCGGATCCACTTTCCAGGCTCGAGCGACGAGTGCAGCCACAATGGTTCGTCAACAGGGTCGGAGAACCAAGCATCGATGCCTTGCTTGTCCATGACAGATATGATATGGTCGATGCTCCTGTCTGTAATGCAAGCTTCGCCAGTCTCAACATGGTACAGTGCTGGGATTGGCACGCCCCAAGCCCGTTGTCGCGAGATGCACCACTGACTTCTGCCCTCGACAAAGCTTCGAAGTCGATTTTTTCCGCTTTGTGGGATGAAAGTGACATCTTCGAGCGCCGTCAGTGCCCGATCCTTGATGGCAGATGCATCCGCGAACCACTGAGCCGTGGCACGGACGATCACTGGTTGCTTGGTCCGCCAGTCAATTGGATTCTTGTGAACGAATTTGTGTGCGGCGACAAGCAGACTGCCCTGACTATGGCGCAAATCCTGTGAGATGTACTGACCTGGATGATTCAAGACATCGAGTACAGCCTGCACACCCTTTGTCTGCACGTCCAATCCTTTGAAAGTCTCACTATTGCCTACTGGAAATGCATCTGCTGTGTAGCGACCTTCGTCATCGACTGGCGCCAGTGCAGGTCCGACGCCCTTTTGCTGGCAGACCTGGTAGTCTTCCATGCCGTGTCCTGGAGCCATGTGAACCAGACCCGTGCCAGAAGTGGACGTTACAAAGTCGGCCTGCAAAATGGGCGACTCCGTTCCGGTGAAGAGGTTGTAGCAAGATGGATTGCCGTCTGCCAGCTCACACCCAGGTATTGATTCTGTCAACGAGCTGATAGTGCGATCTTCTGATAGGTGTGACTGAACATGCTCTAAGCGATCTTTTGCAACAATCACCTGCTCGTTCGGACTCCCTTGATCTGAGATTGAGCTGATCTCAGCGACGACATATTCAATATCGTCTTTGACGGCTATTGCCTTGTTTGCAGGCAGGGTCCAAGGAGTTGTGGTCCAGATGAGAGCACTGATGTTGTTGGGTGAGACCAATGGATGCTGCTGCAGGGCAGTGGGCAAACGCGTGAATGGTAGCTTGACGAATGCTGCGGTACATTTGTGGCTGTCGTCATATTCGAGCTCTGCCTCTGCTAAAGCAGTGCGTGATGAAGGTGACCAGTACACAGGTCTGTGATGTCGAGAAATGAGTCCTGTGTTCTTCTATCAGTCCTGCCTAGCCATACGTAGATACTCTGACTCCTGAGCTCACCTTTCCGGACCATCTCTCTGAACACACCGAGCTGCCTCATCTCAAAATCCTGGTCCATCGTCCTGTATGGAGCATCCCACTCGCCCATCACGCCCCATTCCCGGAAGCTCTTCTTCTGCACCTCAACGGTCTCACGGGCCAACTTCCTGGCTGCGGTTCTGATTTCGGTTGCAGTCATCTTGCTTGAAGCGGCTGCAGCAGCGCTTGCCTCTTGACTAGGAGAGTCCTTCAATGCCTTCGCTTTCTGATTGGGTGCCTTTGGCTGCTGTAGCGCTTTGAGCTCGATAGGAAGTCCATGGCAATCCCATCCAGGACGATACTGCACTCTCTTGCCTCGCCCTAACTCCGTCCTGAGCATCAGATCCTTGAGCACCTTGTTGAGCGCGTGTCCAACGTGGACCGCACCATTGGCATACGGCGGACCATCATGCAACACAAACTCGTTGTCTACTTCCCTCCTTTTGCCACCGTGTTCGCGTACTATCGTTCTCGGCCGGTTGGCTCGTTGCCAGGTATACAGATCATCGGCGCATCTTTGGCGAGCTGTCTCGATCTGCTCAACGCTGGGTCGAGCAGGGAACTTGGACTTCGGCAGCGACAAAGTGTCGCTCCAGTTGTCCTTGTACTGCGCGACTTTGCGTGTCTTCTCGCGCAGGGTCCAACTGTCATGTGATGCAGCTTGGAGTATGCGACTCGGTGAGATGGCGGGCATACCGGAGCCTGCATATCATCCATCGTCCTGAGACTTTCAAGTTCAAGGACATTGACATCGGCATTTGGTGGATAACCTCCGACGTGACAGTTTCGCGTTTGAGCCGAAGCGGGGAACTCGAGCGACTGCGGCCACAGCCAACAACGCTGCACCAAGCACGTAAGGCAACTCGCTATATCAACGAAAAGACCAAGATCAGAGGCGACGACAGCCGTGTGCCGCGCTGTCATGGCGTCCAAGAGCACCAGATCTCGCAGTGGTTGGTGAGTACCTACAAAGACAGATTCGCCGGGCAAGAGCGATGCGCTGACGACACTCTCGCCTCACCTGCCGGCAACGAAAAGTAGGTCATCGAGACATCTCTCGTGCTCCGCACGTGGTAGACAGCGACCTGACATGATGTGTCTTACTCTAGCTCAAGTGTACTGAGGAGAAGCCGACGTGCGCGCAATGTGTCAAAGCCAACCGCGAATGCGTGCCGAGTGCGGGCATTACCTTTCGCCATCAACAGAACCCGTCCATGAACGGGGAGCATGGCGATGACAGTCTGAAGAGCTTCTACGGCTACAAGGAAACATTCGCCAAGTCGACACAATGGGTGTCAGTGCCCAGAGACTTGACATTCGTGCACACGACCAACCCATACGAAGACGAGGAAGGCGAGGAATTCAGTGCATCTCTTGCTGGCCCTGACCCTCGCTGGCTGGCAGGTCTTGCGCATGCCAGCTTTGACGACCCCAAAGCCCTGGGAGACTTCGGTGTCTATGCCACCCATGGACTCGAGGCGCTCAGCGCGGTCGCCAGCCAGGACCAGTACAGCTTCGCCCCACCCTCAGCGCCAATGAACCACCACGAACGAACGGCATCCTTACAAACGCAGCACGCCCACACTGCTTTGTCGATATCGCCGCAGCACAGCCATGCGACTCCCAGCCAGAACCTGGACTTTATCCTGAACCCAACGTCGGTCATGTCCCCCGCCGAGAGCAACCTCGACCCTCAACTCCACCCACAAACACCTACTGCCCCATCCGTGAACACCCCTCACTCCCCTTCTCATGTACGTACCACATCTTTATCTACATCCGGGCGGACGAGCTTACGTTGCAAAGATCGACGAGCTGCAATTGAGGATCCAGAGCTAGCGTTCCTGCTACGGGACTACACGGAACGACCTGGTTTATGGATGGATCTCTTCGACCTCGATTTGTTCTTCGCTGCGAAGGTTCCCGTTTTGGCGGTAACTTGCCCTTTGCTCCTATATAGCTGCGCATCATTGTCGGCCAAGAGCCTTGCTAGAGTCCATGGACGAAAGCCTGTAATGGGTGGGCAAGTCTCCACATCTCGACAGAGTAAGATGGAGTTTTGGCCTGGTCCGACCTTAGATCAGGAAGGCTGGGTCAGGAAAGGCAGGGAGTACTACGATATTGCTGTGTCCCTCCTGCGCCAATCATTAGCAGGTGCTTCGCGACCGCCGACATCCTCACTGCCAGAAGACGCCACTCCCGGAACGATCCACACCGCGCAAGGCTCGCCACTGCCAACCACAGACTCGGATGAACTAGTGGCTGCCACGGCCATCCTTTGTGTGTACGAGTTCTTAGATGCCTCAGGGCCGGAATGGAGTAGACATCTTGACGGTGCAAAGACTCTATTTGATATCACGAAAGACCAAGTACTCACGATACCACCTTCTCCAGTCTCCATTGCGCAACAGGTTACACAACAGCTTGCGAGCCAACCGGGGTCAATCCAACCGATTCCAACGACGAGAAGGGGCCTCAGTCAGGGTCGAAGAGCCGTGTTTTGGAATTTCGCGAGACAGGATATGCTTTCGGCTTTCATTAACACTACGGGGACCCGGTTGGACACAGACGACTTGCCCATGTGGAGGTCAGCTGGCCTGAAGCTCACATCAGAAGGGTTCGTGTCGACGTCCAACCCTGCCGACACGGAATTTACCTCCGATCAGGCCATGAACGACGATGTGAGTGGCTACCACAGTCCTTGCCCGGTTCTTGAATCGCTAACACTCCCTATCAGATGGTCGGGAATGCCCTTGTCTGGCTCGTAATGAAATTGGTGAATTTCATAGCCGCCGGCGATGATGTACCCGACAACATCTCAGCCACAGGCCTAGGCGTCCGCCAGCGCGAGCTGCTAGACTACTGGGAAAGTCTCAACGAACAGTTATGCGTCTGGCACGATGGTCTGCCCGACATCTTCCACCCCACTGCACTCCGCAGCAACAGCGTCGAAGGGTGTGGTACTGAGATGTGGTTTCCCCGTTCTATGTGTGCAAGTACGATGCAGTGGTTCCACTTTGCGAGGATACAGCTGTTGCATAATAAGCCGCATCTTTCAACAGCAACGCCAGTGCGCGGCATCTTGGGAGCTGGCGCGCGGGGAACAAGTCTGGCAACGAGGTATGCGAGCTATGCTTCAATTCTGCAGCAATCCAGGAGTCATGCGAAGAAGGTTGTGGCAATATCATTAGGCCGAGCCGACGAGGGAACTCGGATTCATGCTGTGCAACCTCTTTGGACTGCGGGACTGGTCCTAGGTAACGATGATCGCCCAGGTGAGAATGGCGAGGTCAGCACGGACACTGAGGAATGGCGGCGCACGATCGTCGGGCTGCTGCGCGGCATCGAGCAAGACATGGGGTGGGCCAGCGAGTACCGCGTGCAAAGCTTACTCGAGCTTTGGGGCGGCCTCGCTCCAGATTGGCCTGGCGAGAGTCCAGTCGAGTAGCTTTCAGGTCACCAGCAACGACAGTTTGTACATAGTTGTATATTCATCAGATCATATTTCACGACACACTTTGCCATGCTGGAACCCAGTTCTCTTTTTCTTCTCCTTGCGCTTGTTGATTGGCGGCCATCAGGGCGTTTATCTGCTCGTCGATACGAGCTTTCCCACGCTGGAGGACCTCTTTCTGCAATTTTGTCATGGTATCGAGTTCTTTGAGCATGCTATCCACAAGGACCGAGCAATTGTCCAAGATGATTTCTAGACTCGAAGGCATATCTGCACCTTGCCTCGGAGGAGGTGGAGGCAGGACGCTGATGTCACGTTGTATTGAACGTAGCTTGAGTGCCAATGATGTGTGGATCGCCCGCCATGATTCTGGCAAAGCTTCGATGAAAGTAGCCGGATGCTGATCATTCAGTAAGATGCCTTCGGCTTTCGTTGCCCAGGCGTCGAATGTATCCACCAACCTTCCAGGGGCTGTGTGTGCGCGGAGATCCGTCACAATGCGGCTCAAAGTCTGAAGGTGCTCAACCATCAGAGCTGCATCCGGACACCACGACTCTAGCGCATTTAGATTCACAGCTCTTCGGTGCTGCTGTTCATGAGTACGGATGTCTTCGTATTGCTTCCGAAGTCTGGCATGTCTTTTGCTGAGCTTCGACTTTGCGCTGTCCTCGAAAGCTTGCATCACTCTCTCGGCGTCTTCATGCAGCAGAGATAGTTGGAGGAGCTCTATCTGCTCTAGAGCGATATCGGGAGTCATGGGGACATCGCATGCTACGCTCGGTGGTGCAGCTGACTTCGTGTGCTTGGTAGTAGGTGGTCCCGGCTTTGGGAGAGCAGATTTGGCAGGACTGTAGTGCTGCTGGTACGTAGAGAAGGCTGGCCGCGAGGGTGGTGGCATCTGTGACGACCTCGTGCTCTGTCGTTGCGAGGTCGAGCCAGGCGAAGACGCTGGCGCAGGCGATGGCTGCGTCGATCGAGATGCTGGGCTGTCACCAGGTGGCGGCTTAGCGACGATCGATGATCGCTTCTGCGCTGTAGTTGATACAGTCGCCCTGGTGCTGCTCCCTGGTGTTGGAATTGCTTGCTGCGCGGGTGGAGCCATGGGACCTCCTGTTCGAGGAGACTGTGGCAGCTTGGTTGAGCCTGTTCGCTTGATGCCAGAGTCTGCCTTTGCTGTTCCGCCTGACGATGGCGTCGAGGCATGACTGCTCCTGCCACTTGTTCCAGCACTCTCCTTTGAAGATGCTCGAGTGTGTATGCTGCTCGTCCGGACAGGCACTGAACCCGGCAGCCTCATGGACATCGGGCGTGCTGGTTTTGGTGGAGGCGGCATAGCCTTTCTCTCGTCCATCGCGCACGCCCGCACGCTGACTTCGCTATCCGATGTGTCTTCTCTGATCATTCCAACGCTTTCTTTGTCGTTGTCTGGAGACTGTTTACGCGAGAAGGTGGGGAGCAAGCTCCGTCGCTTTGCTTGTTTTGAGGAGCCTGAGGTTGCCGGTAGAAGACGATCTACATCGATGACTTCGCCCTCGCCCAAGTGCTGCAGCTTTTTCATATGATGTGACGGGACCTCGAACATGGACATAGGTCTTGCTCGTGGATTTGGTTGGCGTGACGCAGGCAGGCGGCTTCCTGAAGCCATGATCGGGAATTTGCTGCGAATGCGGTGGGTAGGACTGTACGATTGACCCGGCCGAGTAGGGAGAGGACGTTATATCTAAGAAGCAACGCAGGAGCAACGAGTTTGTTGACAGCCTGCGAGGCTCCCACTATCAACGGACCCCTGCAGTCGCGTGCGTCGGCACGGATCGCGTTGAGGTCCAGCATGCCTTGGACTTCTACTTCTTCTCGACACCTCCTTCGTCTCCTGCATCTACATCGACATCCTGAGTTTATCCCCTCACACACGCACCGCATCACTATGCCAATGCGATTACTGCAGCGTCATCGGCCTCCCAACAGTGTCACACCACCACACTTGCCACATCAATGCTTGCTACGCCGTGGCTGGCCCTCTGCATGTGCCGAAGAGTCCAACACCAAGATCACAGGTAGCGACCATGATGCAACAAGCAGTGCTGCAGAAGCGTGGTCGAGGCACGCGACCTGCTGCACAGAGGTACCAACTTGAGAACAGGTTCTGACCGCTTCTGTGATCTTTTCTTACCTGAACCACTTTGAAATCGTTGATCTTGCTAGGGCAACGTCACGTCTACGGCACTCTGCAGACCAGTGTAACCCAGCAAGACCCCAGAGCGTATAAGGACCTATTCGTAGTGCTACCAGTGGTGCACCAAAGCCGCAACAGGTGTCGAGGTCTGGTACGGGCGCAGCCATTGTGCGACACTGCAGTCCTATCGCGGAGCTCAGCGACCGGCACTCAGCTGTGATAAGGTAAAGGCACATTGGCTCAGCGAATTGCCCTCTTGCTCTTCGATATCTCAGCTTACCGCCTCACCTCATCGCAGCACAATGTCATCACAGCGTATTGTGGAAGCCTGCCGACCAGTTCCAGCACCGCGCGTACAACAGCAGGACCAGAAGCCGTTGGAACAGGCCCCGGAGCGACAGCGCGATATAGAGGTGCGACTGCAGTACCTCAAAGACGATCCTCTTTATAACAGGCAGAAGCCGTTACAGATCACGCCGAATTTCCTAGACACAGAGATGAGAACCAATGTGCGACTGGCGCCTGGCCAGCCAGAGATCATTCATGACGTCCGTGGTCGCAAAAATCAATTCTCGCTGGATGAGAATGGCTTCCAATACGTGAATGCGCCGACGGCTTTCAAAGAATGGTCATCACAGCCAACGATAGGTAAGTCTAAAGGGCAGGAGGCAAAGTCTCTTGAAGAAGTATCTCTACGTCTCACGCAGACATTAGCTGTTCAGACATTCCACAGTGGTAGTCGAGTACAACTAACACACTTCTGCTTGGGTAGCAAAGGGTTATTTGCCAGAGCTGGAACGACTGCTGAGGAGAGAAGTCGCTGGCTGTGATGAAATCATTTTCTACGGTGCGAGGATTCGCCATGCCGACGATGCTGGTTTGCGAGTCGACGGACTGTCCTATAATCCCTTTGCCAGACAGGTTCACACCGACAATACCGAGAGAAGCGTTCTGACGAAAATTCGCGCCCTCACTGAAATCAAAGCAGAGTATCTTTTGAGTGGACGCGCTCGCATTATCAATATCTGGCGGCCGATCAAGCATCCAGTATTTGACTGCGGTCTGGCTGTTGCTGATGGCGGCAAGCTGCAGTTAGGCGACGTGATTGAGTGCGATCGACATCGTCAAGACACAAACGAGTTCTGGGATACTATGGGAGTTGTACAGTACAGACCGGGCTTCGAGTGGTATTACATGTCGGAACAGGACGAGCAAGACGTACTCCTTTTCAAAGGTTACGACAGCGATGCTGAGGTCAGAGCGCGAACGTGTCTTCACACAGCTTTCGACCTACCTCCAGGAGCAGTGAGCAAGGATGTGCCCACAAGGGAAAGTATTGAGGTTCGCGCCCTGGTCTTCATCTACCCTGCTACCGGCCAGAGGCCCTCCGACGGATGGTCTATGCCTCAGCCACTCGCTGAAAGTCTGGAGCAGGGACGTCTCAAGCGCGTCGATGTTGAGCACAGCATCACTGATCGCCTCCGGACGGACATTGATGAGGGCAAAGAAATCAAAGATGCCATGCTTATACTCAGAAAGAAAGAGATACAGAGGCTCGAGACAGAGCTTCAGCACACTCGAAAGCAAGTCTCAATCCAAGGGAGATTCACTGAAGCCTTGCAAAGCCAGATCCGAGACCTATCTTCCAAGCTCAAGCAGAGTGACTTTGACCTAAGGCTGGAGAATGACGAGCTAAGAGCTGAGATGATCAATGTCCAGATGCGTCAATCTCGAATCGACATGAGCGTCGATGAGCGCACGAATCTCTGCCAGCAACTTGAACGAGCACAATACGCGGCGCAAAAGTGGAGGGCTGAAGCCATGGGTTATGCCAATGGTGCAGTCAGCCGAGTCTGGCAAGGCGGTATGGACGAAGCTATTCGGCGGGAACGTGAGAAGGACACTGTCACTATCGACATCCTGCATGCTGAGCTGGAGGGCCTAAGAATTGCACAAGGCTAGTAGACTTCGACGCTTGTGGACGTGAAAGGTCACGTAGCTGTATCGGAATGAGCCGCTGGACTGCGGTGCTGTAAGGCCAATCATGATGTCAGTAAGGATGGCGAAGGGGGTGTAGCAGCCATGGCAGCTCGAGAGCGGTAAGCTGTGTTCGTCAAGTAGTGACACCACATGGCATTCGAGTGCATGCAGTTCGGATAAGACGACCGTGGTCGACCCTACTTTTCCGGGCGAGTGCAGCTGCTTTTGCGCATGGGCGTTGCCCAATCAACTATTGTGGCTGTAGTTGACTTCGGACCGTTCACTCAGCTGCGGCTAGATTCGCTACCGCACTCGACCGGTCCGAGGCCAGCTCTTGAAGCTCCCAAGAAGCTCTTCGATCTTTCATGCTTTCACGATTAGGGCATCAAGGATGCACGACATCTACAAAGGGAGAGCATTGAACTTTGAGCTTGTTTTGGGATCAATCCCTGGTTCTCTGGGCGACGATTGTAGTCTTTCTTCACCATGTAACATTCCACAATTGACAAAAACATGCCCTTCATAGACCAACGTCGAGAACTGTCACTCACCAGAGCCATGGACCAAGAACTTGACGCAAAACCAGTCCGATCCACTCTCCAAAGAGACGAAGCAGACCACAAGCCCTCAGAAGAGTTCCATGAACAACGAACCAAAGAAAACCCCTCGAAAGACATCCTTCTCGCCGCACACCTTGAATCCATAGCCTCCGAATTCATCTCCGCGATCAACACCCGCAATCTCGACCCCGACATTCCCCCATGGTCCACCAGAATGGTCGACCATTTTACCACCGGCTCCGGCACAGGCGCGCGTCCGTCCGCGACCAACAAAATCGAAATGCTCGCCGGCCACCGCAAACTCGCCGACGCCAACCCGAACTTCCAGATCAGCATCACGAGCTTTACGACGAGTGTGAGTGAGAAGATTGGGACGGCGCAGGTGGTGATGAATGCGCAGAGTACGGGGGTTCCGGGAGTGCCAGTGGGGTTGTGGAGGAATGCGGTTACGATCTTGGATTTTAGGATGTTTGGTGGAAAATGGTTTGGGGTCAGGGAGAGTACGATTTCGGGGCCGGGGAGGATGGATCAGGACTGGTTTTGAAAGAATTGTATTGAATTTGGCAAGGGTGAAGGGAAGATATCCGAAGCTGAAATGTGGGTTTCCTAATGGTCTTAAGTGGCACTTGAGGCCAGTGTTTTGGACATGTCTGATTGCTGAGTGCTCGGGAACGGCACTGGAACCTGAGAATTCTGGTTCTCGAAAGGCATCGGTATCTGGGTGGAGAAACGGTCTCAGTACAGCCTGATAGTTGTGACGATCGTGGAGACTGCCAGACAGACACCGATATACGCCGTTGGTCGCGCGTGTTGATGGAAATAGGTCTGGCAGCGAGCTTCAAACCAGGCTCCCCACCATATTCATCGTGGCTGCCATGGAGGTCATTCCCTGCTAGAGTTCCACCAAATTCCCAGCTTGCGAGCCTACTGGTGTGCCAGTCGTGGTCGTAGGAGCTTTTGCCGTACCACTGAGCTTGGTGGCTATAGAGCCAATGCCGGGTCACAACCTTTTGTCACCTTGGAGAAGCTACGACGCTCGAGATTAAGGTAGCCATCGAGGTGGGCAGCAAAGTCAACACTTTGTGGAGTGTGGACATTCTCGCTGGGCGCAGAGTGGAAACTAAGCCACAAGTGTTGCTATGAATGGCTTTGCGGTTGAAACGAATTGTTCTTTGCTGGAATTGCTTTTGTGCGCAAGTTCGATGGACACCAGGAGCACGAACCGGAAAGAGCTCTACTGAAAGCAGGCACTCAATTGTCATGTCTTTGGCGTCGTAAAAAGGCGCCATTCGATATCGTTGCTTCTGTTTGACAGCAACAGCGGCGACTGGGCCGTGCTGTTGAGGCCATATGCGCAAGTTTTGTGAAGGAGAAGTAGGCTGTTAGGCCAGGACTGCTGTCGATATCTATAGACTCTCTCCCAGGCGTCTCTCGATTGCAGGAGCTACCCTTTCCAGATTTCACACTCATGACGGTCTTCGAGACTCGATGAAGTGGTTTAAGTCCTCCTCCAGCACATCATACGCCCAATGCAGGCAAGCTGTCATATCGCCCTGCGCTTCCTTCGGCATTGCACGGATCTTCAGCTTGTCCAATGCGACTTCATCAAGATCGGCTTCTACATTGCCATCCTTGAATAAGAAGGCATGATCTTTGACATAGTTGGGCCAGACCACGTTATCGACATACCCCGGTGGATCCTCCCAGAACCCTTCCAGTGTGACATAGCCTAATCTGGCCTCCCGTCGTGA
Source organism: Dothistroma pini CBS 116487 (assembly GCA_002116355.1). NCBI lineage: Eukaryota > Fungi > Ascomycota > Dothideomycetes > Mycosphaerellales > Mycosphaerellaceae > Dothistroma > Dothistroma pini. Next base: position 55,549 of record KZ108331.1, on the reverse strand, counting down.
CTTCGCCGTCTGGTAATCTGTCCGTAAGAAGAGCTTGATGTCGAACAGATCCCGCACGCTCTTCATGCCTTCCGAGTAGAGCAGGAATCCATCGATGATAGCTATGGGAGGTGCGTCTGCGAACATCCACTTACTCGCTTTCCACTTCAGATCCTCCAATGCAGTCCGATCGACGTTAGCCTGGCCGACGGAGTTTTGGTCTTCTTTCGATGTGAGGTCGGGGGGCGACATGCCATTCTGACGAATATATTGTAGCGCCTTCTCGAAGGCAGGAATATCGATGGATTCCAGACAGTCCCAATCAGCGACACCATCCTTGTTCACGGGGATCTCGGCATCAGTTTTGTAGAAATCGTCTTCGTGGAGGATGAAAGCTCGTGGGAATATGTCCCTTAGCAGACGAGCGAGCGTAGTCTTGCCCGCAGAGGAGACGCCCGACATGCCCAGGACCAGAGCTTTGCTATCGGATTTGCTTGTTTCGGCCATGTTGTAGTGTCACTGGATCTCTGTATGCAACAGTGCCTTCCTTCTTGGTGTTCGGTCTATCGAAGAAGTCAACGCGAGACCATGCGCTTCTGCGAGGCGACTCGTGTAGCAGCAGGACCTCAGTAGCAAGATTTTGAAATGACAGTGACGCTCGTATATATTGTCAGCGACTCAATCATCATCTGTGTCCTCACTTGATGGGTGTGTTCATGTGTTGATTCACTTTCATGAGCTTCAATTGGTTGGAAGCGCTTGGTCGCGCTCGGGCCGCATTTCGAAAGATCCGGCAAGCTTCAGACAGACAATCTCCCTCTGCAAACTTGGACAGCAACCTCCCTTTCCGCAACATCTCGTCGCGTCCTTTCTCGACCACTCCGACAACAGAGCCATCATTGCATCTCCTGCACAGAACCAGCACAGCGATCGCGCGACAAAATATACGACCGACACTGCGAGCAATACGCACGAGTGAGCACCACGCGATACAAGCGCAGACGCGAGCATGGCCCAACCAGACATCTCGCAGATCCTGGCTGCTCTAGGTATGCGCATTTCACTGACAACACCACCCACCACCTACTTACTATCGTAACTAGCCGCGCAACAGCAAGCACCAGCAAATGGCACTCCGCAACAGGCTCCCGCAGCGCAGCACCCTCCCCCTAACCAGCCACCTCCGGGATACCCACCCATGGGCCTTCCATCAGCACCACCGAGCGCCCCACCGCAGGCGAATCCATACCTCCCGCAGCCGTCGCATATGGGCAATGTGGACCTCAGTGCGATCAAGCCTGTTAGCAGCGGGTCTGTGAGCATTGCGGATGCCATTGCAAAGGCACGCGGCATCGCCGAGAGCCATGGAGTTCAGTCTTACGATAATCGTCAGGCTTCGGCAACACCTCGGGGCGCTGACCCACGTCTGGCTGGCCGGGGCGGTAGGCGTTCGAGGTCGAGATCGCGCTCACCTCCTCGAATGGACAACTACGGCAGCAACCCTTACCGAGACGAACGCCGCGAGGATCCACGACGAGGCAGTTATCGCCGCTCCCCCTCACAAGATCGAAATGACTTCCGTGGCGGCCGTGGCGGTCAGATGGGCAACCAACGTGGTGGGGACACCGAGACCGAGACTATCCGTGTCAAGTCTTCTCTCGTTGGCCTAATCATCGGTCGTAATGGTGAGAACTTGCGTAAGGTCGAGGCCGAGACTGGCGCACGCGTACAATTCATCCAGGCAAGTGACAAACACCAAGCTGAGCGCCAATGCACGATTTCCGGTTCCACACGCGCCAGAGAGAATGCGAAGACGGCCATTTTCACTATAATCGAGGAGAATGGTGGCAGCACGCCTTCGCAAGACAGAGGAGCATACACACCTGGTATGCCAGGCAGAGCCAAGGTAAACCTACCTGCACTACGCGACGGCGAAGCAAGCAGCCAGATTATGGTGCCAGACAAGACAGTGGGACTAATCATTGGACGTGGCGGTGAAACCATCAAGGAACTTCAAGAGAAGTCTGGATGCCACGTCAATATCGTAGGAGAGAACAAGAGCGTGAACGGCCTTCGTCCAGTCAACTTGATTGGCAGCGAACGTGCTACAGCTCTGGCCAAGGAGCTCATCCTGGAGATCGTCGAAAGCGACAGCCGTGATCAACGCGGCGGCGGTGGTGGCGGTGGTGGTGGCGGCGGAGGTGCTAATGCAGTCGACCAGATGCGCGATCGTGGCTACCAAAATGACAACCGTGGCGGCCGAGGAGGTGGTGGCGGTGGTTATGGCGGAGTTGCTGGCGATCGTGATCACATCGAGAAAACTATCCAGGTGCCATCCTCGGCTGTTGGTATGATCATCGGCAAAGGCGGAGAGACCATCAAGGACATGCAGCGCACGAGTGGCTGCAAAATCAACGTCAACCAACCTCAGCACCCGGACCACCACCGGAACATTGACCTTGCAGGTACGGCAAGACAAATGGAGGAAGCAGAACGTATCATCTGGGAGAAGGTCGAGACGGTTCGGCAGCGTGATGCTGCTGCTGGCCGTGGTGACAGTGGACGTGACCGCCCATCGCAGTACGATGGATACTCACAACAGCAGCAAGCGCCTCCTCAGGTGCCCAGCTACGGGCAGTACATGGGTGCTGCAGCGCCACAGATACCACCGCAGATGCCGGCATTCCAGATGCCACCCATGCAACAGTCGACGCCACAGCTCGGAGCACAGCCATCGAGTGACCAGCCGACGCCGGACCCATACGCCGTGCAACAGTGGTATGCGCAATGGTATGCGCAGCAGATGAGCAATCAGGGCGGCGCTCAACCAGGCACTCAGTGAGCGCATTGAGTGGTGTGCTGAACGTACCGTGACGATGAGATGATGCCGTGACCGGGTGACATTCGACAGTTGGCTTTTGACGGTTTCCTCATTACCCCTGGACTGGTGATCTTTGCGATGATATCCGCGCCTCAAGCGCCTGACCGTCCGTCTACTCGATCGACATGGTTCTGTTATGCACTCTTGGGGAAGTGAAGCGTCCGTCTTACGGTGCAGAAGCCATCATGTGCTGCATTCGACTATGATGCGCCTCGTCATACATGTCGTCGCTGTTATGCATTGGAGTCGCGTCTACCTCTACGTCCTGCGCTGATACGTACGTACATGACGGTACCGTGTGCTTGATCAACGGCGCCGAAGTCCTGTCTTTTCCATCAGCAGGACTCGTGGCTTCAACCCTGAATGAGCTGCAATATTTCCGAGCTGCCTCAACAATATCATGCCGAGGGGTAAAGACACCGGACATTCGGTGAGGTGGAAGCCACAGTTGCTCAGCGTGATGGAAGCAAAACCGAACGAACATTCCGTCCGAGATCGATGCACTAACAGCGCTGAACGCTGTATGTCACGGGCTCGGAGTAGCAGACAAAAGTATTCTCAAATCTGTCATCGTAGGGAGTTTGTAGCGTGTAGAACAGCAGAATAGGAAATAATACCCAAACTATCAACTACTGTTTCCACAATTTACTTATGGAATCGTGGAAGATTGTGGCAGCAGCGGATCTTTGTGGCTGAGTTGATCCGATCCACGTGAATATCCCAAACGCGTCAACATAAGTTAGATGACAATCCAACCTCGAATTCGACAACTTGCACATTCGCGGCCAATGCACGAACTATTGTACCGGCAGAACTGGAAACTGGACGTTGGCAGTCAATCGACAGACGTCACAATTACAGAGACCTTTACGGCGTAATGAGCGAATGGAATGAAACAGCATGAGCACGCCTGCACTGTCCGTCGGGCAGAAGGTCGAGCTCAACGACGGCCGCGTTGGATCGATCCGCTACGTTGGCAACACAGCGTTCGCGACTGGGGAATGGGTGGGAGTCGAGCTTGAGGAGGCGACGGGCAAGAACGATGGCTCCGTCCAAGGTAAGCGATACTTCGAGTGCGCCGCGGCACATGGCATCTTCTGTCGCGACACTGGCATAAAGGATATCCTGCCAGAGGCCAAAGCTAAGGCCAAGCCGGCGGGCAATGGCGCTCCGGTCAAAGGCAGGCCGAGCAGTATACAGGGAGCGCTGAACGGGACTAGGAGGCAAGATGTCCCCGGCAGGAGAGTGAGCACACTGCAGAACAGCCCGACCCCAGCGGGAAGGGTACCCAGTGGCATACGCTCGCCGGTGAAGTCGCCCACCAAGCAGCTCGGCACCAATGGAACCTCCAGCGCTTCGATCTCGAGGACAGGCACACCACCAGTTGCTGGCAAGAGACCTGTCGCTGGAGCTGCGGCCAAGTCAAGCAGAACCAGCATGCTGTCACCGAGCGCAGTGAGTGCAGCTGCAGGGCGTAGGACATCTACACTTCCGTCGGCCGGCGCAACGAGGGCAGCTCGACAAGCACCACCATCCACCACCACTTCTAGGAGTTCTGCCATGTCAAAGACATCAACGGTCTCGCGGACGGCGCCGAATGCCCGGCCTGGCCTGCAGGAGCGGATACGAGCTGCGAAGGAGGAGTCTACAGGTGATGAAGCGAGCGAGCGTTCCAGTGTGCTGTCGCCCAGAGAGAGCACAGCGTCAGAAGTAGCGAGCCAGGATGAAGACGAGAGTGAGCAAGACGAGCGTGACGATACCATCACCAACTTTGCGCCTCCGCCAGTGCCCCCCGTGCCGCAAGACCCACCTCAACCTTCCTCACGAACAAGACGAACATCATCGCCCGGTGCTTCCATGCATTCACAGCGCACGCTACGCAGTGGAGCTGCTTCCAACCGAGAGATTGAAGAGCTGCAGACGAAGGTCCGCCTAATGGAGCGCAAGAGGACAGAAGATCGGGAGCTCAAGCAGAGTCTAGAGAAGGCAGAACGTGAGCGTGATCAGTACAAGGGCATCATAGAAAAGCTGCAAGACAAGTACCGACCTTGGGGAGTGGAACTTGAAACGTTGAAGAAAGAGCTAGCAGAGTGTCGGAAGCGGGTAGAGGACGTGGACGAGATGCAAGCAAAGCACGATGATGAAATGGAATCGGCTCTCCTGGATCGAGAGGTTGCTGAAGAGCAGGCTGAAGGTTTCAAGGAACAACTTGAAGCTCTGCGTTCGAGGACCGCAGAGTACGAGCTGGAGCTTGACATACTCAAGCAGCAAGTTGCAGGGTACGAGACCAAAATGACTCCAGAAGAGCGTGCGAGCGCTGGGTGGCTCCAGCTCGAGAACACCAACGAACGACTGCGGGAGGCGTTACTCAGTCTGCGCGACATGACACAGGACAATGAATCCGAACTCAAAGAGCAGATTGACAGCCTGGAAGAACAAGTCAACGATATGGAACCAATGAAGGCGCAACTCGAGGATACCAGAGAGCAACTCAGTCGCAGCGAAGACCAGAAGGAACAGCTCCGGCAACAATTGGAGGCTGCAGAGGGTGCTGACGAAATGATCGAGACCCTGGGCGAGGAGAACGAAAACCTCCGGACGAAGATGAATGAACTGCGCGGCGCCATTGAAGACCTCGAAGCTTTGAAAGAACTCAACGATGAGCTCGAGATCAATCATACCGAGGCTGCAAAGCAGATGCAAGAAGAGATTGACTTCAAGGACAGTTTACTTCTGGACCGCGAGCGAACCGCAAGAGAACAACAGCAGCAGCTCGATCGGGCCGACTATAATATCAACCGATTTAGAGAGCTTGTCACTCAACTGCAGAGTGACTTGCAAGACCTCGAAGCCAGCAAGCAGATCTCCGAGTCCGAGGCTGCCCAGCTCTCAAGCAAATCACGAGCCATGATGGACCTGAACCACAAGCTTCAGTCAAGCGCCGCCAAGACCCAGGTGAAGACGATCGACCTTGAGTTGCGGAAGTTGGATGCAGAGCAGGCTTCGGAGCATTTGGCCATTATTCAGCTTTTCTTGCCCGACTCTTTCGAGGCCGAACGCGACAGTGTTTTGTCACTTTTGCGCTTTAGGCGTATTGGCTTCAAGGCCAAATTGATACAGACCTTTGTCAAGGAGCGGATCGCGTCGTTCGGAACTCGCGGCCAAGATGAGGCAGTATTTGCAGCCTGCGATGCGCTTGACAAGCTGACCTGGATCACCGGCATGGCGGAACGCCTGGTCAACTCCATCAGCAGCTGCAGTGCGGAGACATTTGCGCAATATGGCGGTGCGCTTTACGAGCTTGATGTCGTAGAACGAACGATGAACGATCATGTTGACGCATTACGGCGTGATGATCTCAATGAAACCGACATGCCTACCCGTCTAGGCAGATCGATCGAGGTCATGACACATCTTTCGAGTCTGCATCTACACAATGGGCTGGCAGATCATGCCGAAGATCTAATCAACAGAACCCTGCTCTTGCAAAGTCGACTGGACAGCGCCACCACGGCGTTCGCTTTGACCAAGACGATGATTCAGGATCACTTGCCCCTCACCTCAGATGAAGACGAAGAAGACGACGATGGCAGTGCTTCGGATACTGTACTAATCCTGAACCGACTCAAGACTATCACTGAGCAGACTAGGAATGCCAAGGTCATATCCGGAAAGACACATCGCGCCCTTTCTGACCTACATGCAAGCCATATGACCCTAGATCAACGTTTCGTGGGACACTTTGAAAAGTCGGAAGCCATGGTCTCGCAGATAGCGACTTACGCTTGTCAATGTGGCTCCAAGCTGCAGGAGAGGTTCTTCGAAGAAGGTCGCAACCAATCATTTATGCCGTCAGAAGTGGCCGCTGTGCTCTCTCGAGTAGCTTCGGACTTGTTCTCGCTGCCCGGCGAAGAGCCTGGGCCATATGCGACCCTAGCAACTAAGGTCCGCGATCTCAGCAGCCTGCTGGCCGATTTGTCTGCGCTGCCTACGGATATTGACAACACCGTTGAGTTTGAGCGATCACCAGCACCATGGGTCGCTCGTGCGGAAGAGCTGAAGCGGACCAAGATCTCTTCTGGTGAGGTCGAAGCGGAGCTGACGAGAACGATGGAGTCTGTACGCGAGCGTGATAGTAGCCTGAGACAGAAGGAGACCGAGCTTGAAGAGCAAAGCGTGCGCATCGAAATGCTCGAAGCCAGGATGAAAGATGCCAGCAAGCGGTCCGCGAAGATCGCCGAACTGGACCGCGGTCTGCGAGAAGCGAAGGAGAATGAAGCTAAAGCCAAGAACGAGCTCCATTACGCGCGACAAGAATCGCAGCGTGACCTTGATCGTGTGCGAGAGGAGATGGGCCGATTGGCTGAAGCGCGGAAGACAAGTGGGCACAGCCGAGAGCTCGATGGCGATGCAATGGGTGTGAGCGTCAGAATCACCATCAAGCGTCAAGAGCACAAGATTGCTGGTCTTGAGGGTGCAGTGCGGTACCTGAAGGAGGACAATTACCGCTTGCGACTGCCGTCTGCATCCGCGCCGCTGGCTACGCAGTCGAGCATCAGCTGGCTCAAAGACCCACTACGTAAGCCACAAAAGACATCGAAAGTGCTGCAGAGAGAGGGCAGCAAGGCCCTGGAACAGTTACTCGTGCTTGCTTCGCAGCCCCCTAGCATCGACCTTACCAAGATCCCGTCAAACAAGCTTGCTTGGCGACCGGCGAAGGAAAGCAGTCGATGGCAGGTCGAGCGTAGGAACGAGGAGTGGGTGGACTGGAAGCAGTGGCGAGAAGATCTCATCACTAGAGCCACTATGCCCATGCCTCGAGGTAACAGGGCGGAAACCAACGGCACTACAGAAGCAGCGGCATAGCACAGACATGCTGTAGTCGGTATCGGCGTCTTTGATTGTGTAGCACTTGATGCGATGATACCCACGTAGAGCGAATTGAACAAGCTGTGATTTCACACTGCATTGTCACCAAGTCAGTAAGCTTGACTGTAATTTGCTTTGCTCGTCTATATCTTGATCTTTAGCTGTTAAACATCAGCCCCTCCCATCATGCCTTTGCCTTCTTCTCTTGCATCTTCCGCTGCTTCTCCCTCTTGGCGAGCTGTGCTTCGATTCCCACGCCACCAAACACCAGGCCAACACCCAGCCATTGCATCACGCTCAGCGTATGTCCAAACCACAGCACCGACAAGATCATCGTGAGCATCTTGCGCGTGACCGTCACCGTCACCAGCAAAAGACTACCAAAGATTGACAGCGTCATGAAAATGAACACCTGCCCCATAGCGCCACAGGCCGCGAAGCCCAGAATATCCCAACCTACAGCCGGATGCCTCTGCACAAATGCCAACGCCTCCTGCAGCTCACCAGCACCCTTCACATCGATCCCTACCATGGCCCCCAACCCGCTCTGCACCAGATACGGCGAGATGAGCAAGAACGCACTCGTTAGGAACGTCGACATGAGGTTCAGCGCACACATCATCTGCTGACCCGTATAAGGCCTGAAGTTCGCATAGATATCATCCTGCGTCGAGTTCGTCAAGCCATCAAAAAGCAAGTTCACCCCTAGTAGCATGAGGCCATAAACGCTATTGCCACTGGCGTTCCCTTTCTTCTTGGATCCCGATCCAGAGTGGAGCGTGAAGACCGCGACGCCGGCGGTAACCAGCGCTACTACGGCGTATTTGTAGAAGGGGTAGCGCTTCCTGTAGAGCGTCACGTGGAGGAACATGACGGGGAGCAGTTTGCAGGATTTGGCGAGGATGAAGGTTATGTAGTCGACGTGTTGCAGGGAGGCGTAGCCGAATGGTGAGGCTAGAGATGAAGTGATTGCCACCAGAGATAGGGGCCAGAGGATCTTTCTGGATGGGTAGATTGGCAGATCCTGGGGTGTTTTCCGGAGGTAGAGGACGTAGATGTATCCCAAGATTGCGGCGAAGAGGGATTGGACCGTGTTCATTACGACAGGGTATTTGAAGATTTCAGGACTAGAGGGGGTGCCGTAGTTGGTGGTTGTTATGCGTTCTTGGAGGATGCCCCAGGTGAGGAAGGAGGCGTAGATTCCGCCTACGCAGATGAGGAGGTAGGTTGCATTGGCGGTGTCTTTGGCTTTGGAGTCGGTTGTGAGGGCATCGTCGTTTTTGCCGGCATTTGTGGTGCCGTCGGCGAGGTTCGGGAGTTTTCCGTTCGCTGGTCGATGGCGGACGGAGCCATTTTGAGTGGCCATCGGGGAGGATATGGAGAGGGATGTTTGGTAGTGGTGATTCCACCCGGAAGTTGTTGTTGCCAGACTGTGTTCAATTGAACTGAATTCTTTTCATGTGTTGCTTCCAATTATGGGGTCCTGGGGTGTTCTCGAACTTCTCAAGAGACATGTCGTTCGTCTCGATATTTCAAGGTGAGGCATGAGATGATGGAGAAAGGTGTCCCCTGGAGAGCACGGACATTCTCGGCAAAAGTCTGTTCGTTCCACACCACGTGAAGTCGCTCCCGTCCTTCTCGTCTGCACATTTAGCACGATCTCTCATCACATGTGCTGGCATTGCGAAGAGAGTACGGCCTTCACGTGTGCCACTTGACATGTTGGGTGGTAGGTTTCCATGCAGACCGCCGCCTCGTGGTACCTCCTAGGTCTTGTATCCTCGGCATGTTCCCCGCCGAAGCCCGTTCTACCCGAGCGGCATAGCCATCATGCCTGCCTCTTCAATGCCATGGACGGCGTTCACGAGACAACTTTGTAGTGCAAAATCGTTCGTTTCCAGCGATATGGCCAAGTCAGAGCATGAGACTCAACCAGTATGGGTACCTCCGAACGCTGGCAGGACGCCTATGGACGACTACAGACGAGAGGTCAACAAGAGGTTTAACCAGAACCTGAAGACCACCCGAGATCTACAGAGATGGAGTGTCCAACGGCCTCATGAGTTTTGGATCCATCTCTGGGATTGGCTCAAGCTGGAACCTGCTCTACCTGCGGGAACGAAATACGCTTACGACTCGAGTGTTCCCATGAGCCAGAATCCCCAATTCTTTCCAGGCCTGCAGATGAATTATGCCGAGAATGCGTTGTTCTCCAATCCTGACGATGATGCTGTCGCACTGGTCGGCCTGAGGGACGACACTGATCTCGATGCCAACGACGGAGAATCTTTGACTTGGCATCAATACCGGGAGCAGATCCGTCTTACTGCCAGTGCTTTGAAGAATTGCGGAGTGAAGAAAGGGGACAGAGTTGCCGCTCTCGTGGCGACATCGATATGCGTGATGGTACTCTATCATGCATCGGCTAGCATGGGTGCAATCTTCACATCGATCAGTCCCGATCTTGGTGCAGAAGGTTGTATTTCTCGCTTACAGCAGGTCACTCCTACCATTCTATTCGTGGATTCCCACACGGTCTACAAGGGCAAAGCAGTGTCCACTTCTTCGAGAGTGACCAGCATCATGGAGCGCCTTGAGCCAAATCCTCAAGTCTATGTCGTGCCTGTAGAGCCAGAGCGTACATCCTACCCGACGATCGACAAGTTCTTGGAGGAGGCAAATCCCTCTGACCCTCTAGTCTTCACTCGCGTGCCGTTCAATTATCCGCTGATGATCTGCTACTCTAGTGGCACCTCGGGGGCCGCAAAATGTATTGTGCATCAGCATGGCCTCATCCTCCAATTGAAGAAGATAGCTGGTACGTGTAGGCATGCGGACTTGCATCTTGAAGGATATGCTGGACTGACTAGAAACAGTTGTTCACAACTCTGCGACCCCAAGGGATGTGATCCTGCAGTACTCATCGACTTCATGGATCGTGTTCAATGTGATGTGCGGATACACTGCCACTGGTGCCAAGACCATTCTGTACAATGGCAGTCCAGTGAGTGGCACTTGAAAAGATGTAATACATCTGCTGATCTTGCATCGTAGATGTACCCCGACACCAAGCAGCTACTTCGATTGATACAAAAGTATCGTGTCACGTACTTCGGCACTTCACCACGTTATCTACTCGAGCTGGAAATGAGCAAGGGCGTACCGAAGAACGACTTCGACTTGTCTTCGTTGCGTATCGTGTACACCACGGGCGCCACACTCTCTGCAGAACAGTATCGCTGGTTTTACCGTTCATTTCCGGCCCACATCCATCTCTGCAATACTGCTGGAGGGACTGATATAGCGACCTCACTAATCGCAGCTGACCCATGTGGTCCCATTCATGCAGGAGAGTCAGTAGAACCAAGACTCTGTGGTATGTGAGTGTCACAGCTGACCAGACGTCGTTCTACAGAATGCAGATCCTCGCGCTTGGGCATGATGTCGACATCGCAGATCCAGAGACCGGTGATTCTATTATGGCCTCTGGCGAAGCCGGCGAGCTGATCATAAGATCGCCATTCCCTAGCATGCCTTGCTTCTTCTGGTATGATTCTCTTTGGTTGCTTCGTGGACATCCCGACTTGACTGACATGCTGCGAAGGGGTGATCACGATGGATCGCGATATAGATCTTCTTACTTCGAACGGTTCCACAATCTTGACGTGTGGGCGCAGCACGATTGGCTCCAATGCAACCCGAAGACTGGAGGTCTGATCATGCATGGACGAAGCGACGGCGTCTTGAGTCAGTCTTACACGCCTATAGAATTGCTCCGCACACTGATGTGTCGTGTAGATCCGTCTGGCGTGCGTTTCGGGAGTTCTGAAGTGAGTATAGCCTCAACATCGAACTTTGGGCAGGTCAGGTTTCACGCGCAAGTGCTGATCGCTGCCCTAGATTTACTCTATTGTCGAGGCTCCACCTTTCACCGACAGAATATCGAACAGTCTCTGCGTTGGCCGCAGAAGGCCTCAAGACAAGGACGAAGACGGTCAGTACGATTTCACACAGTGTGAAGTCCTCAGCTGATAGACAATAGTCTTCCTCTTCGTGGTCATGGCGTTGCCCAACGAGCAACTCACTCCCGAACTATCGCAGAGTATCAAAGCAGCGATCAAGAATGGCTTGTCCCCTCGCCACGTGCCAAAGTTCGTCATAGCAGTCCCGGAGATTCCTACCACTATCAATGGGAAGAAGGTCGAAGCGGCGGTGAAACAGACGATCAGCGGTAAAGATGTAAAGCCAAGCAATACGGTCCAAAATCCGGACTCGATCCAGTTCTTTAGGCGATTCAGGGAACTCGAGCATAAGCCAAGGACAAGCAAGCTGTAAATCTGCGTAGAGGCCAGTCGTTGTGACGATGGCCCGCCTACCGTAGTAGGAGCGCGGCGAAGGACTGTACTGAAAGCTAGAGCGCAGACCCACGGTCAGTGTCTGCGCTGCAGTAAATGCGAAAACGAGGTAATATTTTGAGCGGAAGACCGCGCTGAGCAGGCACATCAAGAACATATAATTGAAGTCGGAGTCGCTTGCTCCAGGCTAGACGACATCTTTCACACTTAACGTATCGGGCAGCTCGATTTGCATGACGAGAGCGTGCCTTTGCAATAAGCGTTGAAAGCTTGACGATCAACGCGAGTCTGGTCGACGCTGCGCTTGCCGCTGCTTATACAAATCATTACAGAGTGTCTGGACATGTCGATCTATACGTGGACCCGAGAGCTAGTCAAGCGGTCGAGCAGTCGAGTACCAAGATGGGAGCTGCGGGTCATCAGTGAGGATAGTGTAAGGGTGCAAGAATAGCGTGACTCCGACCGAGCTGTTTACTACATATTGTTCTCGGGCACACCACAGGACATTTCCCCCATTTATGCATTGATTCCTCCCAGGATTATGTTGATCTAGAGCCCTGACGAGATCTAGTCCCGTCGCTTGCATGGATGTGAATTGTATACATGGTTCATGCTAAGAATCTCGCGCATCCACGTGAGGTCGTTGCCACCCTCGCCGCCTCGTGGTGGGCTAGCGTACTTTCACCCAACTTCACCAAGACTTCTTCCTTCTTTCACTACAATGTACGCCATCTGTATTCATCAACTGGCACGCGTCCGGGTACATGGGTCATAGTGTCGACATGGTATCACATGATTGAGCCAAGCATGGTTCTGCCGCTCCTGCAGATAACATGTCGCGAACATCGAACGCCTTTGCGGTATCCAGCCCTCGGGCTTTGCGCTGCGCAGAGGCCAAGTACATCTTGCGTTCTTGGAAGACTCCCAGATATTTGCATTCCTTGTGGTGTCCTTGGACATGACCACACGTGTTTGCGGTACCGTAAGTCATTCAAGCACATCATCAGAAGGTATATACTGACAGCATGCCTAGCTACTAAGCACGTGCCCTCGATGGCCATCATCGTTCTCGGTCTATTGACAGCTGTCTTGCTCATTATTGATGCAGCGACAGGCGGTACCATCAAGGCTAGGTACCTATCGAGTCACGCGTGATGTCACTCAAGCCGACCTATGGCAGAGGATGGAGCCAGACTCGTGCGAGAGACCCTGCGATCTACAATGTTGCTGTTGTGCAGTTTACCGTGCTTTGCATTATCATGCATCTTGCCACACTAGTACCAAAGGTAAGCTCAAGCCAACACAAATACTCTCATGGCCGCCGGCCGACATTCCTCTTATGACGCCAGCAGCTTCAACCCACGTGCGCTCTACGGAGAAGCGCTCGACTCCGACGTCGACGGCCTCATCGACCGCGACTCGTCCGACATGGGCAAGAAAAATGATCCGGTTCGCAAGGGCAGTGTCACCGCTGGCCTGGAGGATGCCATTATGTCTGCAGAGCCAGATCATGCGACAGTTGTCGAGAAGACGTCGAAGAATGATGAGCAGCCGTGCCGATCCTAGATATTCGACCACACGTCCAGCATGTTCTGAAGATATTCTGGGCAATGCCCGCTCGTTGTTAAGCTTGATGAGTTTGATGCCCCAGGTCTCGTTTCGAGAGCTGTGGCACATGATGGGGCTATGTAGCAAAACTTCCAATGTACCGAAATACGGTTCGAAGGAGTCTCTTCCGTGGGGTGCGTTGCCAGGACCAGGACGTCTTGAACTTCCAGTCTGTCGTCAAGGCATTCTGGCACGTCACTGAATCACTATTGGTGCCACAGCGAGAGTGTTGTTCGCGACATATCTCCAAACTTGAAGCCGTAGCGGAGGAACGAGTGGGCCGGCAGTTGCTTGCTGCTCCCTGTAGGAGGAAAGAAGGAACACGACGATGCGTCTAGATGACGGAGCGCGCCGGTATCACAACACTTCAGTCTCCGGGCTCTTCACTTCCATTCGCTCGCTGTCGACAAGCAGGTTTCTTGAATTTGGTGGATTCTGTTTGCTTGTGCCTGCCACGGACACCTGACGCGTCTAGACGAAATATGACATCCATCATGGAAGGTGCGAAACGCGGACAGGTTATGCACCTCCTGCACGATGCCGTGCCCGATCTTGAGAGCTTCTTCCACAAGGTCGGTCGCGTGGGCGTGGCGGTGCGGAAACATAATCACCCTTTCGCTGAGAATGAGAGCCCCGACGTGACGAACTGGGTTTGGTGATAAGACTCGCGCTTTCTACAATCCACCACACATCTGCTAACAACACGCAACAGGGTCAAGGCGCACGGCAAAGTCGCCATCTCGAAGATACTGGAGGCGTACCGCAACCAGTGTGGCGTCAGCGGTGGTACAGATATAACTCTCAGCATGGCCAATTCCACCACTCCCGCACCCGCCACCGTCATGTCGGCGCTGCCAACTCAGGAGCGCGTGCTGATCCTGACCGCCGCCGAGACAGAAGCACCCTCCTCGCAAGGAGCATCTTCTGCTTCGGCCTCTTTCAACTCGGCCATGTCCGACAGCCCCAGGCCACCGCTGCAGCCGATCAATCGCCAGCTGACAACGCCATCCTTACGGTCGCCTGTCCAAGAGATGCAGCCGCAACACGCACCGATGTCCGCCCAGCCTGCTGCCGTCTGGCACCCCTATCTCAACCACCTCGACCGGATGCCTGGATCTTCGCCCACGTCCATCAAGGCTGAGCACACGGAGAATGTCAATCCTCTTCCTCCTGCGTATCTTGGCAACCCATTGGACGTACCATCTGGACCAGCTACTGCTGTTTATCGAACCCCTCCTGCTGCTCAACCAAAGGTAGAACCGGAAGAAGACAGCCAGGCATACGTTCCACGAGAGCAAGACAACCCTTTCACCGCATCTCAAGGGAGCGAGCAGGAGTACACGTCTCGCGGCAAAGTGCTTCAGCGGTTGAGTAACGAGACGGTCCCAGAGCGACTTGAGGCTGCCGTTGCAGCAGGCGTCAAGGCACTTGCCGAGATCGAGCTTCCTCTCAAAGAGCTTGTGACCAACAAGGATGCCGCCAATTGGCTGCAGCAGATCGACACCGTCCGTAAGGATGCAGCTCGGACACGCACAGTCGTTGGTGTTGTCGGCAATACAGGTGCTGGCAAATCCAGTGTGATCAACGCCATGCTCGAGGAGGAACGTCTTGTGCCTACCAACTGCATGCGCGCGTGCACAGCAGTTGTTACAGAGTTGTCATACAACGATTTCACAAACCCCAGAATGAAGTATCGAGCTGAGATAGAATTCATTCGCCCCGGGGACTGGCAGAAGGAGCTTCACATCCTCTACAAGGAGATCATTGACGAGTCTGGAGGTTTATCGCGCGAGATCTCAACCCCGGACTCAGATGCAGGCGCTGCTTACGCAAAGATCCGTGCCGTCTATCACAAGCTCACCAGAGAAGACCTTACGCGAACCAATCCGAACGCGCTCATGACACACAAGCACGTACGAAACGTACTTGGACAGACACGCAAGTTTTATGATTCTGACTCACGTGCCTTCTACCAGCGCTTCCAGCAATTCGTCGACTCCAAGGAGAAAGGCAGCGAAACATTAGATAAGAATGGCAAGAAATGTTCGAACCCGGGTAAACGCAAATTCGAATACTGGCCGCTGATCAAGGTCGTCAGGATCTACACCAAGGCCGATGCCTTGTCTACTGGCGCAGTCATTGTCGATCTCCCTGGTGTTCACGACATGAACGCAGCTCGTGCAGCTGTTGCCGAGGGCTACATGAAGGAGTGCACTGGTCTGTGGATATTGGCACCCATCAACCGCGCCGTCGACGACAAAGCGGCAAAGACGCTCTTGGGCAACACCTTCAAGCGTCAGCTCAAGTTCGACAGAACATACAACGACGTCACATTCATCTGCAGCAAGACCGACGACTTCTCACGTACCGAGGCCGCTGATAGCCTGGGACTTGACACCACGGAGCTTGACTACCAGATGGAAGAGATGGTTACGCAGCGCAGAGAAGTCAAGAAGCAGCTCAAAGCGGCGGAAGAGAAGAAGGCCAGCCACGACGACCGCATTGAAGAGCTCGATGACCAGATTGAGGTGTGGGAGGAGCTGGCCGACAAGATCGAGGAAGGTAAACCCGTTTATGCCCCGACGCACAAGAAGCGCAAGAGGTCCTCTGCTGGTGGCGCCAATAAGCGTCGACGTCGGGCCATCGACTCCGATGATGAGGTAAATGAGCGACAGGACGACAATGCTCAATCAGAAGCAAAGCCAGAAGCGACCTCAAGCGAACCGCTGACCGAAGAAGCAGTGACAGCCAAGGTCGATGAGCTGAAGCAGCAGAAGAAGGACGTGCGACGCGAGAAGCGAACCCAGGATGAACGCATTGCAAAGCTAAAGGAAGAACTGGAGATTCTCCAACCAAAAGAGGACGAGCTCGATGCCAGACTCAGCGCCATGTGCATCAAAGGCAGGAATGAGTATTCCCGAGGCGCTATTCAGCAAGATTTTGCGGCTTGCATACGAGATCTCGACCAAGAGAACGCCGCGGATGAAGACCCGGACAACTTTAATCCTGATAAAGATATCCGAAACTACGACGAGGTTGCAAGAGGCCTGTCTGTGTTCTGTGTCAGTAGTCGAGCTTACCAGAAACTCTGTGGGCGACTCAAGAAGGACAATGCGGTCGCCGGCTTCACTCGGAAAGAAGAGACGGAAATTCCTGCCTTGCAAGACCACGCCAAACGCCTGACTATCAAGGGTCGGCAGGCAGGTTGCAGACGATTTCTCAACAGCCTCACGAGCTTGACGACCGCTCTGGCACTTTGGGCATCAGACGATGGGACTGGTGTGAGGCTAACCTCTCAGCAACGAGACGCCGAGAAGGCCTTCCCGGGCCGGAAGCTGAAGGATCTTGAGAAGGCTCTCGACAAGGTTGTGACGGACACTCTCGAAGATGTCGTGGAGAACTTACATGAGCAGCTGTTCGACAAGATGGATCCTGCCGTGCAAGCTGCCGCGGACAGCGCTCCGCATATCTCTGCTGGCTGGGGCGCCCATAAGGATGCCGGTGGCCTACACTACATGACATACAAAGCGACTGTTCGCCGCGACGGTGTTTATTCCGGCGCAAAGGGCCACCGCGACTTCAACGGCGAATTGAGTGAGCCGATGTACAAGCAGCTGGCTTCGGCTTGGGAGAAAGCCTTCCGGCGCAGATTGCCGCACATTCTCCAAACCTTCAAGAGATCTGCAAGCAAAGTCCTCAAACAATTCCACGACGCCGTAGAGGCCCGCAATCGCGCGAGGGGACATGGCCTTGCCAGAATCGCGATGCTCGGAACACAGCTTGATGCTTATTCCTCCATCTTCGGGGATCTAGCCCAGGCCGCAGTCGATAGTCTCACTGAGGGTCAGAGGGAGATCAACCGCGAGTTCACACCTGCAATCGCACACGCCATGAACCCGGCGTACGAATACTGCACCAACGAAGCAGGCAGGGGTAGCTACGCCAGGATGAAGGCCGGAATGGCTGCACACGTTGACCGAGAGAAGAGCCGGATGTTCGACAGCGCTGCAAAGGGCGTTCGCCAGAGCTTGCTGAGTCTATGCGAAGCTGTCAAGAAGAACATGCTTGACAAAGCGGATGGTGTCTTCGTTCAGATGCAGCGGGATTATTTAACTTTGGTTGGCGTTCACAAAGGCGATATGGAGATGTCTCGCGAGGAGCACCAGGCTCGCCGCAAGGTTGATGAAGCCATCGCAGATGTCGACGGGCTCTTCCAAGAAGTACTGGACGCTGATCTCGACCAACTCAAAGCCGACAATGTTACGGCCTCTGTTGTTTCCAAATCAGAGAACGAAGACCAAGACGCAGCCGGGGCTGAAGATGAAGTCGTGGACGATGATGATGAAGACTTTGATATCGACGACTCCGACAGCGAAGGAGTGGATGCCGCCTACAGCAACGGCACAGGTGATGAGCAGGACCTGTAAGATGGTGGGACTGTCATCATGTTCGGTGTTGCTGCCCTGCTGCACGCTTCCGGCTCCCGGTCGCACATTCTCGCGCGCACATTTGCTGACCTCTATTTCATCGCCGACATTGCTAGTATGCTAGCCACCGTCGAGACGGAGGGAGACACTATGCTCCACTTCATGTACCATAGCTTGCGGTTAGGGAGTAGATAGCTGTACAGAATCCTCGATGTCACCTTCCACTCCAGGCATCGTGCATCATTCATCCGCATGTAGTTGTGCTCGTATGTCGTTAACAAAATGCGGCTCTCGGACCGTCTGATCGTCTAGTGTTCGTGATCATCGTGAGATCTTGGCAAGCTATTTTTGGACGACCCCGGGCACTTTGAGTCGCACCTCCTCCCACATGTAACAGCCATGCTATGCCTCGCATGCGCCTCGTTAGGCAACATGACATGGGAAGAAACACCATTACTGATTCCAGTCGAGTATGCTCAGTGGTATCGTGTTGATCGTTGAAGCAAGCCTGGCGATCTCGGTGCGAACAAGCAGTCGAGGGAGTGTTCCATCGGTTGCGCTAGTCATCGCAGGACGCACGGCTAAAGTGTGTTCCTTGCCGAAATACGAGCAACCATAGCCACCGCGATTGCTATTCTCGACCGCTCCAACACATGCAAATGCCACCCTACACATGGCCATACATACCCTTTTCTCATCGCCGTTTCGCGCTACGAACACAGTCTTGGTGGACTGCCTGACACGGCGGCGGAGCGGCACCGTAAGCGCAACGTGATCCCTCCAGATCAAATCTGGATCGTGATGAAGCTGGTTCTTTCGAAGGCTCATGTACCCTGGAACTTTGTTCGTCACGGTGCCCGCTCTCATCATAGTTTAGGACAACCCGAGAATAGTTGATCGCGCCGCTTCCTCTCGGAGCAGCTAAGCATCCCATTGCTGGCATGTGGCGGTATACGTCAGGGTTGTCTCCCGCACAAAGAGGCAGGCCGGAACCTTTTGGGCAGCCTCTCCGCTACTCCAGTGCTATCGCTGCAGGATGAAGTAACCTTACTTTGAAAGAGACCCTTCCGACCAGCACCGTATGCGACATGAGTTACCCAATTGCAGCCCTACCGTGATCTTTCCACTACCCGGTTGAGGAGATTTGCTATGCGACAGTCGTTGGCGGCCACGGCCACTCAGCGAGGCTCGGGGTCGTGTAACGATGCAGGAGCTGATGTTCATCCTATATCTTATCCATGTCCCACCGATCCGGAGCTGTCTGGTCCTGGAACTTTGCATTCGAGCCATTGGCTTGCTACAGCAAGCTGTATGGATCTTCGCCAACAGAGCAGGCATGAACAGTATCATGAGCGACTTCACCGTCAAAACAACTTCTCATACCTACCACACTCCAAGTATAAGCAGGCAAGGCCTGCTTCCTATACTGGACCTTTAGCACGAAATCAATGGAATGATGTGCCGCTGCCATACCGGCCCAGAGACTGGCAGGACGCTAACGATGAGCCTCTTCCAGCGACGATACAAGAACCGCGCAGATGGCGACTGCGGCCATCCATGGACGGGGAGGACCAGAGTACTGCTCAGTCACGAGGACGTCGTCGACCTGGCGCCGTGAGAAGTATTACTGCAAGAGACTATCACCCACGACAGAGACCCGATGCGGACCCCGCCTTATTATATCCTCAAATGAGTCTGTACGACGACGCCCCAAGCGCTTACAGTGCACCTGGCGACATTGGGTCCACCCAAAGAGCAGTCTCTCAGCCGAATAATACCAGGAGCTATTGGCAAACGTCACCCCACGCATCAGACGCTGATGATGGACCAGCACTGGCTATGATACCAAGAACACCAACATATCCTCCTGTTGGCCGAAGACGAACGCGAGCAGTAGCAAATAACGCAGAGGCCACCTTCACGGATGAGGAAGAGTTCCACCTGTTTGTACAGGCTACTGCAGGCCTCGGACCAGAGCAGGCCTTTAGAGACTTGAGCTCACCAGAAGAATCTCCTCGAAAAAGTCGGACGAGGGCGAGCAGACTCTTCTCTACACCGCAGGCTCCACCATCCAACGACTTAGTCTCGCCAGTACAGGAAACGCCCACAACGATTCATGCCCTCCAGCAACTGGCGCAGATGCCCCGTGACCCGCGGCTGCCTGCACCGGCACGGCCAGACGCTGGACAGTCCTTCGCAGAGCAAAGATTAGACACGGCGTTAGGTGGGATAGATCTCTGGCTGCAACCACCCAGCGCCGTCTCGGAGGCAGACGATGGTCTGATTAGTCCCATCGATGATGATGATGATGAACTGCCAGATTACGCCGCAAGTCAAGCTCAAGCTCAGGCAGCGCGACGGGCGGAGGCTACTCGGAGGGCGCAAGAATTGCAGATGAGGTGGCAGTTGAGGACGGCTTGATGGAGTAAGATGGATTCTGTTTGGGAAACGTGGGAGTTGAGATCCACCTTTGAGTGGTATGATATACCCGCTGCAGGTCGTCTATGGCTGCAGGCACGTACGCTTTTTTGATCTGTACATACATGCATGGGTGTATCGAGGCGTGTGGACGTTGAAATGGGTTTGCATGGCACAGTAGATGCTTGATTTGGTTGAATGCCAGAAGCAATGGACCAAATCAGTGCTGCATTGGAAACGGTGCATTTCATGGCTTCTCAGCTGTGTGGATGTACGTACAGAGGTGAAGGCTCACATCCGTTCAATAGTGTTACGGCTTCCGGACATCAGGCAGCAATGAGACTCCACTCGATGAGGTAGATGTACTGGCTCGCTGCAGCGAGGACGACCTGTGGCTCCGTGAGGAGGACGTTCTGGGGTTTGTTCTTACCCTCGATCGGCGCCACTCGGTCCAGCTAGCTGCACGACATCGGGTGCTTTAGGGTGATGCCATGTGTTGTCAACAGCCATACAGAAAGGGTGATAAGCCTTGGGTTTGGTCAGATTAGCCGATGCCTAGAGTGATTGGCGAGTTGCTGCAGCGTGTATATGACCTGCATAGATCGCCGGCGCTACGCAGGACTAGGAAGGATGCACCAACTGATATGCTCCCTAGTCGGAGGCACCGCTCTCCGTACGGAACTACCTTGGTCGCTCCTTCAGGACAGATTGCATGAGCATGTATCACCTTGCGTGCGTATCGGAAAGAATGAGCTACAGGAGCTCGAGCAGGTGAGTCTGAGATACGAGTACGTGTCTGCATCCCTATGGTCACCATACCGTCACACAGGCGACTGTAATGTATCGAGGTGAGGTGGTTTGCATGGACTCGATGGTGCCTTCGCTTAGCAGCGGTCCGTGATGCACTCCAGGATGGAGCACCAGAGCTTCAGGATATGGACGGCATACGGCAGTTCAGTAAGTTGGCCGAGATCCCGCGTTGTCAGAAACGTGGTGGAGGGCCGGGTGTAACCAATGTGTACAGTAAGTTGGATGAGCGGAGCTGTTGATAACTTAGTCTGCCCAACGAAGTGTTTCTTTGCAACACGGTCGAATTGTGGACCTGTAATGGACCGACTGCGATGCTACTTTTGTGGCCTTGTGCTTCGCACGCCGAACGAACATCATGCGACTTGTAGCGGAACTGCGGTGCTCTCACATGTCAATACGAAAGGTGGACGGAGGTGGGGGTCCTGCATGTGGCTGAGTGTTGGCAGGCGCCTGTCACACCATCTACATGGGCTCCCAGTTAAACAATGGTACCGGCAGCCGAAGGCTGAGCGTCGCGGTCGTCGCGGTCGTCGCCTGTACAAGATCCTAGAGCTGTAGATTGCTGGTCGGGAAGAGAACGAGCATGGTAGCTCGATGCCGCGCCTGGCGAGGTGGGAGCCTCTATGGTATGGTAACAGGCGGCGTGGGACACCGGATTCGTTGATGTCGAGACCAGCAGCAGGACCGTTCGTCCAAACTGCTGACGCAATCAGCTTCACGAATAGACGTGCTCGTAACCATGGACAACTAGGATTGAGTCAGAAAGCACCCCACTAGCTGCAATGTCGAATTCAGAATGGCTAATCGCCACAGCTGCAACCCTTCCTCGCAGGAATGAAAGGGCCGATGCCATCGAATACGCATGGCATTTCGGTACGGGCGAGCTTGTTGCGATGCAAACATGCATGTTCGTCGGTATACTCAAACAGTGGCTGGTTCCACAGGCTGTGTCCACAGGCTATGGAGGAGGGTCAGAGTGTAGGAAGACTCTACCCGTTGAACGTCCATTGAAAGTGTTGTCGATGTTGGAGAAATATGGGGCATTGGAGCTCGCGATCCTCTTCTGTGCGTGTTTGGAGCATAGGAGCGGTGGAGATGAGACTTTGACATCGGGCGCAACGCGTTCCTGAGCAACCGTCAAAGAGTGGTCGACACGTTCGATGCATCGATGTCTGGCAGCTCACCGAACTTTGCTCTGTAACAGTCGTCGCAATTCTCGACTGGTCCTGCTTTTGGCGGAAGCGTTGAAGAGGTACGTATACTGAAAGCCTGCTGTTGACCCGCTGCATGCACAGCTAGCTGCAGGCTGCAGGCCAGCGGCGCCGGGACCCATGCACGGACCGAGTTTACAGAGAGACAACGTTTCTGCATACCGGTGCAGCTGTGACGGACTGTCTCGTTCTGCCGCCAACGGTTGTGCATGGAGAGAGCGCATCTTATGAGCGTGCGCCGTGCGTGCTCAAGCTGCGTGTGCTGCACGCGCCAGGTGTGGTTGACGTGATGATGTATGGGCCACCGTCCACGAGCAACGTCAGTCTGTGAGGTGCGCGATCCTAATTGACCTTATGCGTGGACTGCCTTGCCAAGCTGCTGCGGCTCGCTCGGCAGGCGTGGACTTTGCAGTATGCTGCTGTGGACGGCGAGGTAAGCAGCAACAGAGAGCGAAGCGCGAGTAGACGTCTGTTCTGGTCAATGGCGGGCCCAAAGCGGTGCGGTATCTGTAGCGCAGCCGGCGAGGTCTCGTGCGCAGTACTGGGCGGAAGCAGCAGTCAGGAGTGGAGTGGTGCAGTGGTTGGATTGAATTAGTAGTATACCGTTGCCGTGAAAAGGCTCGCACTCGAGAAACGCGGAGTAGGCCCTAGTTCTACTGGTCCCTGGAGGAAACGATCGTCGCTGGTCTGGCCACGGCCCACGACGGTGAAGCTGCCTGCAAAAACCTGCATTCTTCCGCTGGGAAGCCCCCAATGCCCATTGCCTTTGCGCACTCATCACCTCACGTTGTCGTCGTCCCGCCTCAGCAGCAGCAGCAGCCTCTTGCCGTGCGCATTGTTCGCCTCCCAGTAATAAAGTAGAGCGCATGTACTGTAATACAAGCGTCACTGTCGAGACTCGAAACTGGCACCGCGTCGTCTGTGCCACCACCCGCCCGCCAGTCCTATCGCGCCCGTACACCAGAAACCCCGCAGAAGAACAGCTGCACCCACCACCAACCGACCTCGAGCCTTCGAGCGAGCCGCAAAGGCCCAGCGCCCGGGAAGTTAGTCCCAGGTCTGCTACCAAGCGGTATTCCCCGAGAGTCGTCCCGTTGCAATTCTTCCAAGGGAGCCCTGGGCACCTTGCCAACTCTGTTGCCCACATCTACACCTCTTCGGGCCACAGTCGGCAATAACGACATTCCTATTCAGCGCCATCGCCTCGACTGCTACAGGCCCCAGAACGATTTCGCTATCAGCACGACAGGCCAAGGCAGAGCACGATAGGGACACACCGCCTACGCCAAATCGTGTTGGCAGTGAACGAGACTCCGACTCCCAGGCTGGCCTCGGAGTGAACGTGTGAAGAAAGCAGCAAGCAGAGACCCAGGGACAGTGAACGACGTCGCCTCCTACGCTCGTTTTTGCTTGTCTTTGCATTCGCTACCTATGTTCTGAGTGTTTGGACCTTTGCCCACCATGACGGAAGTATTACAGGTTCCCAGGCAACCTGACGGCCAGTCATATTACCCAAACTCTGGACTTCGACGCTCAAGTCTATCATCCTCCTCGCTGTTCCTGGACTCGGGCAGCCTGTCTTCGAGTTCCAACAAGGCGAATGCAACCTCTACTCCTCATGCTGAACACCAGGAGCGCCTTCCGGTTTCATTACCACCGTCGAGCGCGAGCTCGTTTTCGACTATATCCAATGCTACCACATTGGACTCGACCTATGACAGCACCAACTCGTCGATAGACACCAACCTCACTCTCGACACGGACCTTGACTTCCCGAACTACGACGATGTCCCATACCGACACGATTTATCGACTACGGGCGTCCCGCCATCGTCAGCGGCTTTCTGCGATGACTCAAGTGAAGGCCAAACCGAGTCCACTTGCACAGACACGACACGGTCCGACTCTCCCCTGGCGACGCCAACCGTGGTGGATGATAGTGCCATCAAGCAGGAGCCATCTCGGCAGGTCGACTTTCTGAGCCATGACTGGCGGGAAGAAGATATATGGGCTTCCTGGAGACATATTGTGTCCCAACGAAAAGCGGTATATGGCGAGCGGTCGAGATTGGAAAACGCTTCGTGGCGGACTTGGGCAAAGACCAAGTTTGATCTCGATACCGTCTCGCCAGAGAGGCTGAACTGGTAGGCACTAATATCCGTCCCTGGCCACGACTTGCTCTCTAACATGTACACAGGCTCAAGGAATCGGATGTGACATGGCTCTACGGCCCGCTGAAGAACGCAGCTTCATATCCCATCACCCAGAACACATCGAACCCAGACTCCCCGATCTCGAAGAACAACTCGTTCGTCAACAAGAAGCCAATCTTGAAAAAGCGGAGCATGTCGGAAGTGATGCTTCAAAAGTCTCTTTCGAGCTCATCGTTGGTCAAGCAAGCAGCATCCGCAGTCCAGCTGTCAGGCCGCAGCGGCCGAAGATATGGCGCTACTTCGGATACCGTAGACTCCAAGCTACAGTCAGAGACGCCTAGTAGGGACCAGGTCGACTACTTCACCAGCCGCAGCACCAGTAGTGGAGGCACACCCTGCGAAACGCAAGAGAGGCGGCACATCCGATTCGATGACCGCGTGGAACAATGCATTGCTGTTGACTGCAAGGATCCAGCTCTGGACGAGGAGGAAGAGAGCGAAGACGAAGAAGACGAGAAACACAATGGCAGTACCGACTCGAGCAGTGACGATGGAATCGTAATGATGAAGAGGAAGAAGTTGCCTGGGCAGAAACGAAAGAAGGCTGGCAGCCGTAGCAGTTCGACCAGCGGGCGGAGAATCATCGAGACTCTACCGGCCACAACTCTGAAATATCGGACGGATAGCCCCGATGTCACGGAAGAAGCACAACACCACACTTTTGGACGATCTTGGAACTCTGCCAACCTGAGCCCGAGCCCGTCACAAGAAACACTCCGGCCTTCAAATCCATCAAGAAACTTCCTGCTCCAAGAGGACGACGACCAAGATGACGAGGTTGATTCCGACTCGTCCTGGTCATTTGGCGCCAGTAACCCCAAGTCCTCGTTTGCCGTAGTGGACAGACGACCGGGTAGCCCAACAAGCAGTCGAGCGAGGAGCGCAACTCCAGGTCCTGGACCAAGGAGTGGCGACTATGAGATAGAAGGCATGCGGAGAACGAGCAGCGGCATGTTCATGCCCATTGATGACGAGGAAGAAGATGATGCGGTTGCCGCCGGTCTCTTTGGTCGCGTAAGCGAGACCATCAACACAGCTCGAGACATTGCTCATGTCATCTGGAACGTTGGCTGGAGGAACTGAGCGCGGCACAGCTGACTGACATATGTTATATCCTCAACACATACGCCACGCCGTTGTACAGCCAGCGCGACTCATACGACTCATGTTAAAGTCTGCCGCAGCAGGCTCGGACACGATATGACCACCACACGACCGCAGTTACAGGCCCGGCAAAGGTTGGCAGAAGCATGACGAAATTGCTTCATACACGCGGCGACGCTGACACGACGTTACGCACTCTGGTTTGGCGAACACCTGGTGCTTTGCCCTTGTTGATATTTTGCTTCGTTCTTACAGCGGAAAGCACCGGTGTTGATGATTGGCCAGGACTTCCGCGGGCTATAGAAGGAACCGGACAACTGGGGAGGCTTCCTTTTGACGTTTTGCAGTGAGCTGGACAAGCTCAACAAGGGCAGGCGTTTGATCTGAGCAGTTGCCCCAAGTCCATGGCCTGCTTCTGTGTATCTATTAAGTAATTTCGATGCCGTCTTCCCGATGGCCTGTTTTCTCGATCGATACGATGCCATTTTCTTGATTCGGGATTGTGGGTGGAGTCGTTGGCTCGTACGGGTGAGCAATAAGCTTGAGATGGGGTTGGGAGTTGACGCAAGCATTGCACATTGATCTTCGTGCCGCCGAGGGTCTTCTCCAACCTTTTCTCCACATGCGAATAAGAACTATCAGTCGGCGGTGTGGTTCATGTTCGCAGCGGTTCGATGTCACGATATAACCCAGAGATGACTCCAGGGTAGTCTGTGCCTCAGGTGTGAAGAACAAGCACGGAGCATGGTTCAGCATAAAGCTTGTCATGGATTCGGCGAGCTGGCTTCTAGACGAGATGGTGCATGATGTTTCTGGTTCTGGCTCCGCATGCTGTTTCACTAGGCACTGTACAGGACTAGAGGCAAGCGGTACATTTTCTTGTGCATACTCTCATTCATTGTTACACAACCCATTTCATATAATATCGAAACGCATCTTCCACAGCATTTCAGTCTGTGCGCCATTGAACGGCTCCAAGTCGTCACCCATCGCTAATCTCCCCCTTGGTCCAAGCCGCCTTCCCTCTCATGTCGGCACGACTCGCGGCAGCACGGACTCGTTGATCCGGTCGAATGTAGACGACTTGGACCATACCATGTTCCGCCATTTACGCTTCCTCCTCTCCATCATCCTCTTCTGTGTCATCTGCAAAGTCTCGCAAGAACTCTCCGAAAAATCCGATCCAAAAGTCTGAATCACATCACCAGTCCCACGCCTTCGGTAGCGAACAATGGACGAGCCTCCGGACGTGGCCACGCTGGTCGCTGGCCTCGTCGCGGAGAGTGAAAGCGCGAAGAAATATGCGGTGTATAAATTGAAGGGACAATTGGCAGATCCCAGTTTTGCCGATGCGTTCATACAGAATGATGGGTTGGCGCCGTTGAGGCAGGCGGTGCTGGTCACGAGCGGGAATACGCAGGCGTATGCGCTGGGGAGTTTGAACGTTCTGTTGGAGTTGGATATGGGGTGGGAGTGTATAGATGAGGAGGTGTTGGAGAAGGTAGGAACTTCGGTATGGGAGGACTGAAGAGCTGCTGGAAGTCTGACAGTATGGGTAGGCACTTGCGCTCGCGATCTCGCATCCTCTTGTCAACATTGTGCGCAATGCGCTGCATCTCCTGGTTCTAATCGTCTCGCGGCCTTTGACTACGGGTATCTCCGATGAAGAAGCGCAGTTTGGATTCGTTGCGTTGAAGCCGGCGCTGGGCAATCATCCCCAGTTCCTGGAATCGTTGGTGCATCGATTGAGCGCGTCAGATCACGGATTGTGCGCGAATGCGCTGCAGTTGGTGAATGCGTTGATGAACGATGCGATTGTAAATCGTGGGGAGCACGAATGGCCCAAATTCATCAAGAAGCTGCAAGATCTGGGAGTGATTGGAGGAGTGGGTATGCTCATGCAAGGCGATGCAGCGAGTGACGCCGGCAGTCCTCTATCGACAGCTATATTGGAATTCCAGAGCTTGACGAAAGTGCTTCTGAGGCAGTGGAGGGATGTAATGGTCAACATGGAGCTACCAGAGCACAAGAGGGCGCTGAAGACAATCAATCTGCTGAGCAAGCCTGAGCCGTACAACCCGCCGATTCCTGCCAACGGAGTGAAGCCTAGGAAGCACCACCCAGAGAAGTGGCGGCGGCTGGGCTTTGAAACCGAGTCTCCTGCGTGGGAGTTCGATGAGACTGGCTATCTGGGCATGATGGATCTTGTCGAATATTGCAGACGCAACGAGGATTCTTACGTCAAGACGTTGATGGAGCAAGCCGCACTTCCAAAGGAACAACGATGTCCGATCGCCAGAGCTAGCTTGAGTGTCACCCTGATACTATACGAGCATTTCGAGGTCGACCACGCGGGATTTACCAATGCCACTAATCGCGACAGCAGTGTTTCAGGAAGACTGATGGTGAGTGTCGACAACCTCTACAAGCCTCTGCTCCTTCAGTGGGGGCGCTTGCACGCTGCTGCGTTGAGTGCGCTAATGCGGCTATGGAAAAATGCTGGTGCACAGCACGAGGACTTTTACAAGATGGAAGAGGTCGTCCGTGTCATAGTGGAGAGGATCGTGGGATCTACCGGCCGTAAGACAGATATAGGTCGAGTTGAAGAGGAGTTCAGACGAGTCAGCCTCGAAACGGCCAGACGATGGCAGATGGAGAATCTAAATGAAGTCTACCAGGACGCCTGGGGTCCACACCTCGTACAGGTCCGGGAGCAGCTGCATCACGAGAGCTTGCAGTTTATGAAAGAGCAACGTATACGTTGCCTGCTGCAAGGCTCGTGGTTTCCAGCATCATCGCATGCATCGGCAGATGCAAGTTGGCGCTATGTGCGATTAAGCCAGAACAGAAAATGGCTACACTATCAGAACTACTCGGGCAAAGGCGAGACCGAACCATCGCTAGCAGATCTGCCGGAAAAGATCGACGTGAACGCAATCAGGGCCGTTGACAGTAACGTATCGGCATCCGAACAGCCTGTCATGAAATCCCAAAACGACAGCACAGAAACCCTCATGGACTCGGCACGCGACTCCGCCAAAGGGACCACGACAAAAATAACAGTCCTAGGGACCATCCCAGCAGGGTCTAAAAGTGCCGAGGCGGAAGAAGGCGTGTTGTTGGAATTGTTCCCCCAGACCTCCTATCTAGCATCTGAATGGCTGGACGGACTCCTAATGTTGCTGAACCAACAACCGATTACCAAGGACACGTCACGATTGATCGAGATGATGGAAGACTGGGGAGTGAGATTGCGGATGCTGAACCTTCGCTGGGAGGACGTGGACTGGGAGGCTCTGGAGCTGTCTGTGAAAGGCGATGCCGTGGACTCCAAGGCTGTGCCGAGCAGGGAAGGGGTGGATGATCCGTACTGGTATGCGTTGCCGGACGAGGTTGATGAGTCTTAGTTCGATGGAGTAGGAAGAGCTTTTCGATGACCTGTGGATCTGTCCGTTTATCTCTGTTTTTTTCTTCGTATTATGACAGGTCTGTCCACCAGGTTGGTACATGACCTGACAGGAGCTTAAGTGGTTCTTCCCACACGTGGGTTGCGTGCACATGCATCGGATGACTCGGAGATTTGAACTCTGCTGACTACTTACACTTGCCAATGGCACCAAGACCGGGGAAACCATCAGTCGCTCGTGCTTATTACACAACCGCGGGTGACGAAATTGTTCTTGTTTATGCCGATGTACCTTCGCGATGCGAGAATAGCAGGTGGATGGGTGCAGCTTCTGGTTCTCATTTCGCGACGACCGGCTGCAAGTTCCCTCCTCTCACAGTGAGCCACATGGCTGCAAGGTTGGGATGACATCATTGCCATCTACTGCTGTCACTTCAACCGGGGAACGGAGAAAGACTAGCGAACGGGGTTGCCGAGAAGAGACTTGCGCGTTTGGGAGCCTCACTCTTCCTGAAACATCGAATGGATATTATCCGTGCGATGAATCGGTCAAACGGCCGATCGCGTGGCCATGAGCTGTCATGACAAGCAACAGAGTCGATCCACACATCTGAGACGATCGTCTCGAAGTTTCGAAGGTCTTGAGACTGTTGCCCGTCCGGTTGCGGGTACAGTCTTTCGAAGAAGCGAGCAGGCTCAGCAGGATCAGCTGGCGCGATGTCCTCTCTGGTTGGAGGCGTCTATCTGCGCTTACGCCCGCGACTGTGATAGAGGCGCCATTCGTGCAGATGATCGACGCCTTCCTTCTCTAGCCTGCATGATGCACAGTGCATACCAGGAGGGTTTGAAAGTCGGTTGAGGGCGCCAAATTTGGCAAGGAATAGATCGGATACAGTACGGTAGCCGAGTTCACGCCGCGTTTGTTGCACGCTGTGGGTCCGGTTTTCTGACAGTTGTAGTGTTCGACGATTACCAGGGATGACAGCCGTGGGCACCCTGGCGAGAGCCAAAGTTAGACAACATCTCTGTCTCAACTCCAGATCGAGGAGACTTGCGAGCGTCGTGATCATTGCAATTGGTGAGACATGAACGCTTTCCTCAGCGGTGAGTCCGTGACAGCTGGCGGGGGCATTTGCGCTTCCCTTGGCTCGGTGAAGGAGGATCGCACGCTACTGTATACGGTGATAAGACGCTTGCTCACCTTCGTGAACATTGTCGTGGCTGCGGCGTTTGGGCAGCTGACGAGGTCACGAGATGGTGCGGAAGCGTGCCGAGTGTTGGTACGACTCAGGCTCGTGCAAACTACACGTGCAGCTTGGGGCCCTCTCGCGTGCTCGCAGTCCGATGTCGATGGTACATGTATTTCTGCAACTGCCCGATGATGTTGGGGTCTGGTGAGACCGTCACCGCGTGTCGATTGATGCCCCGCTAGCGAGGTTGGCACTCGGTGGACACGGTGTTTGCTAGCGCATCAGCTCGCAGATCTGCGAGGCACGGCGGTGCGCTGAAGCTCGTTCCTATTGACCACCAGACGCGCGACGCGAATAACGTGAGGAGGGCAGAGCCATATGCTAATCCCGACCTAGCGATGCAGTTGTACAAGGCGCTGAAGTCGCGGCACGGTAGATCACAGGCTCGTGGATGATACCATGCCGCGCTTCTGATGCATCAGTACCCTCGCCAGCAATGCTACCAGTCGCCCACCGAGAGACTTGCCTCATGAGATGATGATGTGAGCGCAATGGGGTACCAACACGCCATGGCCGCTGAAGTTCGGGCTTGGGATTTTTGGTGTCAGCAATTGTGAGCATCCCGGACGGGGGCTACGCAGAAGGCCGTTAGACACGTTAAGGTGCTGACGGGCTCTGATATTCCTTGCCGTCACGCTGGCGCTCTGCAACTTCTGCTGCACAAGAGTACGAAAGTTCGAGCATCCTGACCGGTTGCCAACTCAGCCCTGCCGAGCCGGGGGTATCTTCTCTATCATGATCAGGGAAGCGTGGTACCACCTAATTATTGGCATCGCAACCCCCAAAGGTGCTCGCTTCCTCTCCCTTCATTAACTGCGTAGGAACCACGCTCCCGTTGGCAGACTCGTTTGTACGGCGCTGGTAACACCACATCTCCATGCGCTACGCTTGGCGGACCACGGCGCTGGGACAAAAGCAACAACCAACCACGGTGCCAACGGCGGCATTATTTCCCTAACCAGGTTCCCTTCATCTGCAAGGCAATTAGCGCCCAGCATGCACCCTGCCGTGCTTTGGCCTCCTCATCAATCTCATCCTCTGCTTCCAGAAGACGATGAAGAGGCCGTCGGCCTTCGCTCTTTCCAACGACGTGCATCAATTGAACTCACGCCAAAACGCTCACGCCCAAAAGCCCGTGACGATCCATCTCGACCTCCACTCTCAGGCACTCGCTCCAAGTCGAGCACGAACATGGTGACGCCCGAGGAGTACGATTCGCTGCCGCCTTCCATACAGTAAGTCAGCTCCCCGAAGCTAGGCACGACTGCCTGACCTCTTCACGCCATCGCCCTCACCATCCACCATCGCATCAACATCACAAGCCATCACATCCGCATGTGGCAAGCACAGAGAGAGCTGCGAAGTGCTTCAGTATCTCAGACAGATAAGCTCATCGCGCGGTCTACTTGAAACCACTACCACGATCCTCATCCACGTCCACCACATGGTGGAGGGTCGAACTGCCTCATCGAGCACATTATGTACTCGCACTAACGTGCCTTGCAGAAAGAAGTATTTCTCTTCGGTCGAGCGATTGCGCATCGCCCAAAAGTCCGCTGCACAAAAGCGCAAGAAGCAGCCGACAGAGAAGCAGCCCCAGAACGAGCCATGGATGTATCCTCAACCATCAATGGAGGCTCTATCACGACCGAAAACAGCCCACAGCTTTCGACCATCGGTACTCACGTCTTCGCCCCCACCGCGGACAGCTCGATCGGAGCGTTCGGAGGCTGACGTGGACGAGGAGCAAGCTCTTCGGTTCTTTGCCTTGCCCGACAAAGTCAAACGATCTCACTTCACGCCCGAGGAGCTGTTATTGCTGACAGAGAGCTCGGAGCGGGCACTTACCTCCGCATCCTTCTCAGATGCCGGACTATCACGACGCACGACCACAGATCGAAAAGCCAGCATTCTTCTCGAAAGCATTGGGAGCACAGGCTCGTCCTTGTGTCGATCTTCGGTGTCAGATGGAATGGTGGACGACGTAGACGCGAAGGATTGGCTCGAGGTAGACGCGGAGTCGATTGGGAGTCTGGACTATCCCGAGGAGAATGTGAGGATCTACACCAGAAAAGGGTCTTTCAGCTCGATGCATAGCCTGGCACCCACTGTTGCTTCTAGGACGGAGTCGAGGAGGAAGTCATTCTCCCGCAAACGTGCCATCAAACTGGCACCGATACCTTTACCACCACCAACGCTACTACCTGCCGTGCCACCACTCCCTTCGCCCACCACACTCAGCAATCTCAAAAAGCTTGTACAGCTTCCTGGCCCGGCTCCAACACCAACAGAGACTGCTCCACAGACCAAGTACTACAAGGACTTGCATGCCAGGCAGAAGCTCAGAGAGTACCTTGCATCACCTGAGAAGTTCGATGAGGCGCTCGAATTCGGCTTTTCTGGCGAACCAGGTCTACCAATGCGGTCCAGTTCTCTGGCATCGCATTTGGAGTGTCCAGCAGAGGATGATGACGAAGGGCTTTCAGCGGCTGACAGTAAGGACGACGAAGATGAAGAAGCTGTGGTTGGCTCGCCTAGGACACCATCGGTTGTCAACGAGGTCTTCAATTCCATTACAACACCACACTCGTCCCTCGATTCGGGAGTTGTGCTTCCCTATACTCCAGGGAAAGTAAGTACCCGCTGCACGTCACCGACTTTCGACGGCCGCGAGATGACTCTCCGCATGACTCTCACCAGGCCTGACCTCCGAGCTCCTGAGGAAGAGCTTTACGCATTTCAGCGGAAGGAGGTGTCTGGTGTTGACGTCGCTTGCGCTGACCCGCTTGCCCTCGAGACACTGCCCGTTTGCAACGATCATACCGGTGCACACGGTGCATTCGCAGTGCGGCAAGGTTCGAGAGGTGGCTTTAAGCAAGTCTGGAAGAACATCCGTGGAAAATCTCACCAGTAACCGATCGAAAGCATCCTTCTGCCAATTGGGCGTTTCTTTTGTAATCTGAAGCGTTTTAGCATGTCGTTTAGCGATTACTCTCGCTGTCATCTGCATGGTCACATGGACAGCCATCGATGGCAGGAAGGGAAGGCAGATCTGCTCGCGTTATCGCGCGTTCCACATGGAATCGACTGTATCTAGTACTGTAACAGTATGAAGAAAGGGCAAAGTGCAGTGCACTCAAGCATATACACTGTGTTTCGTCCAGCTGTCACTAAGTGCTTAGCATGCTAGTTCCTTGTTCGTTGCTTTCTCTACCGCTTTCCAGCCAACGTCATACCAGAACTTCATGGCAAGCTTCCTGTAACAACCCTCGAACATCTCGAACGCGAACGTCGCCCTACAATTTGTGTTCGGAATAGATCACATACTGCCTACGAAACACATCCCTTACATAATCGTTATCGAAACAACAACCTCCCCGCCGCGCTTTCATCTATACCACCAACCAGCAGCTACTCCTTCCCTCAACGACCATGGCAACCTCGGTGAGCCTCAAGGAGCTCGAAGATGACCCACGCCTCTTCTTATACACATCCCTCACGGCCGGCTCTTCCCACATCATCACCGCAACCTCCCGCATGGAGACCATCCTTAAAGCAAACAGAATCCCTTTCCAAGCGATCGATATGGCTACAGACACAAAAGCAAGACAACTATGGCAGAGACGAGCGGGACAAAGGAAGTTGCCGGGGCTGGTGAAGGAAGGGTTCGTCATAGGTGTATGTGCGTTGTCGTCACAGCTTGTTGTGGAAGAGGAGTTGTGCTGACTTATGAGGGTCTTAGGATCTGAACGAGGTTGAGGAGTGGAACGAGTTTGGCGAGCTGAAGGAGAATATCGGAGATGTACCGGCTCACAATGCGGCAGTACCAGCTGGCGGGCAGGTCGGTGTGCAGATTGCTGCGACGCTGAGTACTGGCAAGCCTGCGGTTGGAGGGACTGCGTCGAAGGCACCACAGCCTACATTCGACAAGACGAAGGCGATTGCTCTACCTGGAGCAGCGGAGATCGCAGAGCGAAACCAGGCGAAAGCAGAGGCTGCGAAGAGTCCCAGTCAGGTGGAGGCTATCATTCCCGAGACTCTGACTTCGAGTCCAGAGGATAAAAAGGAGCACATCAAGAAGGCCGAGGATATTGGAAAGGCACAACCGAATCTCGACCATCTATCGGCTCCAGCGTCGAGAATACAGTCGAGGACTGCCACACCGACGCAGCAGGAGGAGGCAGAGCGAGTATTATCTTTGACCTCAGCGGCTGAGCCTACAGAGAAGACGGAGGACAGCAAGGCAGAGGACAGCAAGGCAGAGGACAGCAAGGCAGCTGGGGTAGCTCCCAAGGACACCGACCAGGAAGAAGAGGAATCGAAGCCAGTAGCCGAGAAGAAAGCAGACGACGGACCAAAAGTCCACTTCGAGAAGGAACCTGAGGATGCAAAGAAAGAGGTTGAAGACGAAAAGATAACAGAGGCCGCGACCAAGTGCGTACAGGACTTGAAGCTCGAGGAAAATACGGAAGCGCCCAAGCCACAGGAAGAGGCGGCTAAGGAAGAGGACAATGCAGGAAAGTCAGTTGAAGACTAGGTGTGTGTGCTGAGACTTCCGGGGGGGGGGGGGGGGGACTTAGTAGTCATTCCAGGACGTTGAGTTGAGCCTTTTGAGATTATACCCACTGCGTCTTGTAGCTTGGAGTGTATAGCGGCGTTGCATGGGAATGGGAAGTGTTTGGTACTCTTTTAATGCAACATCGACTTCCACGGTAGGCAGTCACATCTGGTTCTTGTACTACAAATTCGCTCTCAACAACACAAGGGTATCACGCACAAAAAGGGGTATCGCTAATCATCGATATCATGCCTGCCAGCCTTCCATCACAGCTGGCTCTCCTCCTCGTCTTCTCCAAGATGTTGCCGCTTCCACTTCAACTGACCAATCACACTCCGATCGAGCTCTCTCTGCGCCTCCAAGCTCGCGATCGTTGACTCCAGCTGTACGATCTTCGCATCTCTCGCTTTCACAGCAAGCCTCGAGATGTCTCGTCCTTTTGTCACACCTTGCGTTTTCAAGTCGTGCTTTGACAAAATGCTGCGAATGCTGGCCAGCTTCTCTGGAGGGAGCTTGATCGATGCTAGCTCGGCTAGGACTTCGGTTGTAAGGGAGCTTGCGGAGTCGGCTGGGTTGATCAGGGCATCTTTGTGCCGTGAGTGCGGTGATGGTGTCTGAGGTGCGGCTGGTGTGGGTACCTCTTGGGCATGAGGGAGCGGTGTGAGAGGTGTAGTTTCTTCGGAGGGACTGGACATGACTTCGAAGGAGACTGCCTTGCGACCTGCCTTGGCTGTTGAGGGGCTGGTGAAGTAGTCATTCACGGTCTTCTTCTTGGCCGTTGCTGGCGTCATGGGTTCCTGCTCCTTCAACCATGGGAGTGTTCTCGAGCTCTTCTTGGCGGAGGTCGCGGGCGTTGCGTACACGCCCGTCTTCTGTGCCTTTTGTGGTGTCTCCAAGGTCGACGAGACAGCCACGATGTCTGCCAGCTCTTTCTGTTCGTTGCCGCTAAGGGACCACGGCTGCCCCTCCTCGCCCTCGTCCATGATCATGTCTCGCGCATTGCGCTTCTTGCTGACGTTTGCCGGCCGTAGCTCTGGCTCCGGGGAGGGTGTCTCGGAGTCTTGTCTGCAGACTGGCTGCCTGCCATTCGTGCCAGAGAAAAGTCCTCTTCCTTGCGGCAGAGGCTTGCCATCCTGCATCTCCTGCTGCGGCTCGTTGCGACTGTTGGCTAAGACCGTCGATTCCTCTCGCAGTTTCGCTTCTTCGTCCCAGAGGAAGAAATCACAACCTCTCGCTCCCGTGGGTTGGCGCTGTTGGCACGTATAAAACCAGCGACCTTTATTCGGACCCTCCTTCTTGACTCTGAAATGCTCTGCAGGTAGTCTCGGCGTACAATTGCAGTGCCATATTCCGTTTGCGAACACTCCTTTGCCTGTTGCAGTCGCAGGTCCCCCTCTTCCTGAGGCTCCACCACCGCGACTGCGATATCGTCCGCCTCGTTCCATTTGGATCCGTGCAGAGGCGGACTATTATGGCCGCGGGTATTCGCTCGTCGCAATGTCGATAGTCAATGCGATTTGCTTCATTTCTGAGAGTATGAGGAAGAGCAACCTTACATAAAGTGGATGGTGCAGCACTGGAATCTGGCATCTGCTGGTGGCTGGACTGCCAGCCCTGCCAGCGTCATCGGGACAAAGTCACTTCATTTCTTGAGACCGCTCATCCTGGCACAAGGGCACTCTGTTCTTATCAGCACAACAACATAGACGACGAATTCACTCTGCATCGAACATGAGTACTTGCATTGTCCAGGTCAGCATGTGTCCTATGAAGCTGACTGCAGGCTTGCAGGCCGTGGCTTCTTCGCGCAGTCGCGGAAGCTCTTCTTCTGTATCATGAATGTTGGGACCAGGAAAGGCACAAGACGGCCCTGCTAAAGAGACACTGAGGAGACAGGACACATCGACATGGGGCCCAAACCACGGAACCAAGGCTGTTGCGGCGTCGCTGTCGTTGTTATACGCGTCGTTACCTGGACCAGATTTCATTCGTGTCCTGAACATTCATCCAGCTGCCACTTTGGACGAAACTGTTATCGCAGCCATAGAGCTACTCGCGAATAATGCTTAGCGATGGGGAACTTTCATGTATACCACGCAGAATCTGTATGAAGGCCTACGGCATCTCCGAAACCACATCTCACCCTTGCACCTGTGGGTCGATGCCGTTTGCATAGACCAAAGCAACACCGAAGAGCGAAGCGCGCAAGTAAGCTCGCATGGCTGACATATATGCTAATACTGATCGGGTCCTTATGTGGCTGGGTGGCGGTCGCCCTGGGGCAAGACATGGACATGTATCGATTCCTGACCAGAGTCACTGAGCACGCTAAGGTCGCACAGGTGGTGCACAAGTTCTTGTGCCATGAAATCGTTTATAGAGAACGCTGCGCTACGCTGCAAGTGTATTGACTCCAGCCTGAGTGACAGGCCGTCCTCACCGGAGCTGATTTGGTATACTTCGGGAACCTTTTGTAGAGCAGCAGAAGTTCAATTTGGCTGTTCGAAAACCTGCAGACGAACCAGATGAATGAGTTGGCTAAAATTGGCTTGGAATCGTGTCGACTACCCTCCTGGGTTCCTGACCTGCGCCTTCCTTTCGATGAACATCCGTATGGCTTCACCTCTGATGCCATCTCGTTTCATGTGGCACCTCCTTGCATGCGAGATCCGTCATATTGCTTTGAACCTTTTACCGACCTTTGAACAGGACAGTACATCGCAGAGCACCCAATCCCGCA
Organism: Dothistroma pini CBS 116487; assembly: GCA_002116355.1. NCBI lineage: Eukaryota > Fungi > Ascomycota > Dothideomycetes > Mycosphaerellales > Mycosphaerellaceae > Dothistroma > Dothistroma pini. The sequence goes on along the minus strand of KZ108331.1, from coordinate 17,720 downwards.
CGATCCACTTCGACCACGAGGGTTACAACGCTAATATCGAGATGCCTGATCTCATCAAGCCTGGAGACATCATGGCCTCTTTGACCAGAGAATGGAGCGAAAATAATTTCGCGCTGATACTGAGAGCTGTTGGCGAGATCGCTGCAACATACGCCGACGTGACCACGTATAGTACTACACCACCAAACGTCATGAACTAACTACTCGAAGATTTGATTTCCACCGCCTCACAGTGCCAACAGTCAACATTAATGCCTCGGAACCCCCTATCAAACCCATCCACCAACCCGCGGTGAGCTGGTGACTGACAATTTGCGATGTCACTGTTGAGTCCAAGTGGGTACGACCCGATGCAAGCTCGTCGATGCTCCGGCGCGATAGTCCACAAGGGATTCGAGACGCCGTCGGGCTCGATGGCATAGTATTACGCGCCAAATGTTATCATCGTAATGTCCTGGTCTACTGCACATGTGAATTTGGGCCTTGTTGATGAGAAGTGAGAGAGAGAGAGAGAGAGAGAGAGAGAGAGAGAGAGAGAGGGGGGGGGAGAGGGAGACCAAGAGGGCAGAAAAGGAAAAGTACTGAGAAGCAGAGTGTGCAATGGCCCGAAAAGAGCCTGCGATGCTCACAAGTTAGGTGCCGTCATACACTAACAAAGTGTGATTGATGTACACCATCTACCATCACCGGATATCTCTAATGCCACAATCACCATACCAAAGTGCGAAACAATCCAAACAATAGACAATACCAAAAAAAAAGTCTTCGCTCTATGCTAAACTGTACAAAAAGATTTCATACAAGAGACATCCGAAAAGAGCTCGGCCGTGGAAAAGATTGCCAAATGTCCCTCTGTGCATAAATACCGTCTAATATCCGAAAGCGTTCTGTACAAAGCCATCGGCTGGGCACATTGCTGAGTTCAAGGTAGGTGGTGTCGAGACAGTATGCTGCATCATGGGCGCGGTGAAGTCGTTGGTGGGAAACTGCATGGGCGCAGTGCAGTCGATCGGTGTCGGATAGCCCGTGGTGAAGTCGGTGACTTGAGGGTATTGGTGGAAGCCCATAGCGTCGGTGGTGGTAAACATCTCCTGTTGCGCGGGATCATTCTTGAAGACTTCGGACAACGACTCTTCGGTCGGCAGCTCTGGTACATGGTTCATGCTCGCGCCGAATGCTTGGTCCGAAGACACCTCAATCTCGTGCAACCACCCGTTGGCCTTCAACCACTCAATCGGAGGCCAGTCGCCACCTGCCTTTCCAGCTCTGCTCTCCCGCTCCTCGCCTCTTGCCTTGCGACCTCGCTTGCGAGGACAGAAGTGAGCTCTCCTTAAGTGAGCAGCGGCATTGTAGTACACGTTGTACTGCTTCTGTTGTTTACACTGCTTGCAGATGCCAAGTGGCTTTGCTGGCCACCATTCAGTTCTTGTCGTCGGCTCGCTGCAGATCCAGACCTTGCGGCACTCGGCGTGGACTCGATCCCAATGGCGTCTAAGTTCGTGCTCGCCGCGGAAACCGGCAGGGAATTCCTCGCACATGTTGCAGTACAACTTTGGGTGTTGAGGTCGGACGTAGGTCGCCTTTGGAATGGCTTCCTTGCGCTTGGCGCTGTTGTCTCGAGGTTTGGTCGGTCGGAGTTTGGCATCTGGTGTAGTCGATGCTGAAGACGAGGTGGGTCCTTCAGGAATGTTCTTTGGTGCTATCGACTGTTTGGCGTTCTCAATGTGCTTGCGTCTTCGATCCGAGGCCTTGACTTCGGTAGATGCATCACTGGAGGAGCTGTCGATGCGCTCCATGTCTTGCGCTTGATGCGGTAGCGTAGTGCCATGAACGTTCTGTTGTGCGCCAACAGCAGCAGAGAAGTTCTGTCCATCAACAATGAAAGGAAATGTTTCCGTACAACCTAAGCCATATCCCACATTGCTAAGCGAATGCGAGGCATTACCATCTTGCAAGCCGATATCAGGCTGGTTCAAACTACTAGCTGATTTCTTGACAGGACGAGATACGAAAGATTGTTGTTCTAGATCATGAACAGGAAAAGATTCGAAAGCATTGATGAGGGAGGAAGACTCAACACGCATCATGTCGAAGGACTCAATCACCGACGCACTGGTCACACTACTCTGTCGGCTGATCGCTTCACTTGATGAGAGTGAGGATGGCGACAAGTGGGTCGGCATACTCGTACTTGGCGATACTTCATGTGCCGATGAGAGCGCGCACGGATTTGAGACGTACGCAAGCTGAGAGGAAGGCTCTGAACCCTCGACTCTCGCTCGCTTGTTGCTCTCAAATGCCGGCGATGCTACTGCATCGTTTGAGTCGCTTTGAAACTTCAGGCAATACTCGCCTGGTTCAAAGACTTGCACGGCGTCGAGTCGAAATGGGGAATTGATCGGGACATTCGGTCGATGAGGTGTTGAGCCGTAAGTGTAGCTGTGCGAGTAGTCCATGTCGATGTAGTTATGATTGCGCTTGCCGTTGCCGTTGCCGTTCCCGTTGCCGTTGCCGTTGCTGCTCGCGTAGACGGGGTGATTCGAAGTGGGTGCCGATTGATAGCCAGAGTCTTGAGAGCCAGCAATGGTCAAAGACCGAGCCATGGACACGGGTACGGCGTCGTGGTGATAGTCGAGATTGAAGAGGCCGTCGTCCGGTATTCGGGAGTCCTGTCATTATCAGTCATAGTCAATGGCCGGTGCCAAGCTCAAAGTCCCTACAAGAGGCCCGTAATATGCATCGCCGTCCAGTGCCAAGCCAGTGCCAGCCAGGTCCTTGCGGACACCTCGAGGTGTATTTGCGTCGAAGCCGTGCGTTGAGTGACGCGATGGCCGGATTGTTGGCGTGTCAGTCCAGAACAGAGTCGGATCGTCGAGCTCCAGAGTGCTGACGTCCGAGTCGTGGGGTATACTGTGGTAAGACATGATAGGTGAGTGAGGCTTTCGAGGAAGCACGGCAGATAAGCAGTGGAGGATGAGTGTGTTTGATGAAGCACCCAATGGTTGGCAGTCGTCGGTACAGGAAGTGCTTGTGTGTCTGGAGTTAAGGTGAGGCGCGCAGTCGATGCTGCAAACGGGGGGGCGAGGACGACTTCTTATGAACAAGACGGTGCGCACGTATCTGAGATTGCAGCAGGAGCTTAAGCCCTGATAGTTAGCGGCGCGAAGAAGGCGACGAAGGCATGCATGGGTAGTATGCATGTACCCCCAGCAGTCCTGCGGTTGCGGGTGGTTGCGCAGGAAGTGGAGACGAGACGAGACGAGACGAGACGAGACGAGTCGCCAAGCAGGCCAGCAAGAGGCGGAGCGGAGCGGAGCGGGATGCATGCAGCATGCTTCGGGCTGGTGTCCGGGTGACAACGACGACGACGACAGCAGAAAGATGAGGCAGCAAATGGGATGAGAAAGCTCGCACGGCAGCGGGTGCAACGGTCACATTCACAATCGCATTCACATGATTCGCTCGATGGTGCATGCATGCAAGAACTACCTGTGCTACTGTACACAGCTTTCTTCGCCATGCGAACTGCGCTTGCGGAACATGGCAAGGCCACGTCGCACAATCATGGAATGCCGTCAGTCCTCAGAGGCACACCCACACACCCACACACCCACACACGCGACATTGAGCAAGATCCGCGACAGGAGCCACGAGGCGGCGATGGCCCCAGTCCGTTCCACGGATCATCATCCTCAACGACGCAAGATGACGCAGCCACCGCATCCCATTGTGAGACGTCAGAAAAGCCCCTTGCATCATTCGAAGCCCATCAGCAAGACTTTCAGGCCACTGACATGATTATTACTTTGTCAGAGTCTCTTGCCTCGGGAAGACACGCACTGCTGTACACCACCGAGGCTTCGCCGCAAATGACAAGCATCAAATTCATCTATACCAATCCCGCTAGCCACACCCCTATCTATATCATATAATTGTGGACGCAGTCGCAAACAGCCTTCTGGCCTTGGCAACGGGATTCCTGGTCTTGCGCGTCGACAGGCCTCTCGTGGCAGGCTTCTTCGGAGCAGCGACGGGCGCAACCCAGCTGGACCCAGCATCAATCTCGTCAACATCATCGTCATCCCAATCAAACCCGCCTTGATCACCGACTGCTGCACCACCAGCACTACCACTTCGTACGCTGCTGCCGCCACCGCTATACCCACCTCCACTGCGACTGCTGTCCATACTCGCTGCGCACGCTACACTCCCGCCCCTTCCTAGTCGATTGCTGCTCACGCTGGGACCGTATCCGCTATCGCGGCCTATCGTTCTCTGCCTGTGCAATCCCTCTGTGTAACTTGCGCTGTCCCGAGTTCCAGGTCGTGACGGTGCGTGGAGCACAGCATCGAGTATGCTCTCCTCGGGAGCTGGAAGCAGTGGCAACCCGGCACTCATCTCCAACGACTCGAGCGTCAGAGATTCTTTTCGTTTCATCACCTTTTCTTTTTCCGACGAGCTGGAGCTTGCCGATAGTCTGGACAATCGAGCGATGCCTCTGGCGCGAAGCGTCTCCTCGTTCTCGACAGGCGCTACGACAAAACCTGGAGCGGCCGCTCTGAAAGCTGCCAGCGGCGAGTAGTTTGTTGTCTCGAGGACTTCCTTCGTAGTCACCACTTCGACGGGGGTTGCACCCGGCTGTTCCGCTGGCGGCGTGCTGAAACGTTCAATTGCTTCGCCGGCTTCGTCCTTGTCCTCGCCCATGTCAATGTCCATCATCGAGGACAGTGTGTCGCCATCAAAACCGACAAACTCAAACCTAAACTCATCGAAGAAGTCGCAGATATCATCAACGACGGCATCGTCGCTTCGCCGTCTTGGTACGCTGAGCGCATTCTGGTAGACTTTGTCCACCGCTTCCTGAAACGGTTCCAGGCTCGCAACCGAATTCTTCCGAGGCATGATTGCAGGCTTGGGCAACTTGATCCGTCCTTGGATGTAGATTGTCGGTTTCCAGGCAGTGAGCTCGGGTGGTGTTACAGTCACAATGGAGCCTTCTCGTAGATGTATCTGCGTCGCCACCGGCGTCGTTGCACCCGAGGCTGGAGGCGTGTTTTCAGCTCCCGTTGCATCTTCCGGAATGGCTGCTAACCCGCCCGGTGATACCTGGTCGGACTTTCTCCTGTTGCGTGCTTCACTTCTGGCGTTTGCATCACTTTGTGTGATTGGGGACAAGGGACTGCGCTGGACGCCACCGGATCTTCGATTGCGATTCTTGTTTCCTGGTACGTCGGGAAAGTCGCGGTCGGTCTGATACACCTCTACAGGCGTTGACTGCACCGAGTTGGGTGTTTGTGGTAGGTTCTTGTCGACGAAAGTTAGACAAGGCGGTAAGTTTAGACGAAATCCAATGTCTGATGGTGGTCTGTTGTTGCGTTTCTTAGCATTCCTATACACAAGCTCGGCGACTGGAAAGAAGCCCTCGTTAACGAGCATGCTCATCGTCTCTCCTTTACGCTTCCTCTTACCGCCACTCTGCGCCTGCATCGAAGTAGGTGGTCTCTCCTGTTTGGTGATAGCATCCTTACGCACGTCTTTCCTCACTTTCCCAGTCTTGTCGAGCTGGAAAAGAGCAGCACGAACCTCGCTAGCACGATCAGCCCGATACGACCATCTATTCATCTCCCAAACCTTCAACAACGGACTACCAGGAGAACGAGGCGACGCTGTCGACGATCTCCTAGCACGCATTGACTTCGCTTGATGGCCACTTCCACTCAGTGACGCAGCTCGCGCCGCTTGCATGCTGTTTGTGCTGACACTCCTAGCCAGCGATGGCGGCGCGGTATTTGAGCGGACAGTGTGAGGTTCAATAGGCTCCTCCTCCGACGATATACCAGACCAAGCCGATCCTTGTCGGGCTTTGTTCTTCATGTCAGTCAAAGCCATGCTGAACGCAACTTCTAGAGACTGTGGAGCTGGCTGGAATGACTTCGTCGGAACTGGCAGTTCCCGAGTCCGCACCGATGACTTCACTGGTGGATGTGACCGAAGTGAAGACTCCGATTCAAATGGCGATCCAACCCTGAATGGAGAAGTCGACCGCGCCGCAGAAGCGACCTGAGATCTGGCTTGCGGTCTCGTACCTCTCACAGTCTCAGGTCCGCGCACAGGTGCGGCTGGCAGTTCACACTGCGGAGCCGCCACCACTCTGAGCGATGAGAATGGCGGCGGAGGAGACGCCTGCTCTGACTCCTTTGATGGATGCTCCAACGGCGATTCCTCCGCAACAGGCGGTGATTGCATCTGTTGCGAAGCTCCCATCATGCTGGGACCCATCTCTCCCGTCGTACTGAGCTTCTCATGTTTGGGAATAAAGCTTGGCGTCGGTGGGAGGAAGAGTTCGCTGGGCGGACGCGCAGACCGCTTGGGTGGTTGTGGTGCTCGCCGAGGTTCTTCGAAGGATGGGAAGGTTGACTTCACTACATCTTGGCTAGCGTGGAGAGGACGGCGGAGTTCTCCTATGCGTGGAGATGCACGACTCGGTGGGGGAGGTGGTGGGTGGCTAGATGGTGGATTTACTGGCGGTATATTCGCGGCAGCGGACATGTAAGTAGAGGGGTGTTTGGAGTTTTTCCTAAGGGACACGGCATTGCGGCGGTTGCTGCGTTGGAGGGTGCCGCCGGTTCCGCCATCGGGTTGGACTCGGGCTGCTCTGCGGAGGGTGCTTGTCGGTGAGGTCTGGGTTGATTGAAGCCGTTCTTCGATTCCCGCCAGGGAAGGGATTGTTACTGATCGACGGGCGAACGATTCGCGTAGCGGCTATGGCACCGCTCAATGATGTTGCTGCAGCACATTGAGGGACGCTCCATTGCATGTTGGCGAGCAGGTGAGGATGCTTCTGCATAGTGGAGCGCGTCCTTTGTCCTCCGCGACGAGGCAAGTAGTCGCGGCGTACAAAGCACCATGGTCCAGGTTATCGCTCGCCAAGCATTCCACAGGTCATACTGTACCCGGATTTGGGTGTTATTCTTGGAATGGTGTGCCACGAGCCACGGAATCTGTCTGCAGGCGATTCTTGCAACTATACATTCGCTAGATACTCAAAAAAGGTTCCGAGTAGACCTGCCTCCACAAACTCGAAATGCACTCCCTCAAGACCTCAGCTCGCAGCAATGATACTGCTGACACTGCTTGCAGTATCCTATGTTCTTACCCACGTTTTCGCAGACATGAGCCTCCTCCTCGTGGTCTTCCTCGATTCCAGGCGCGCAAGTTGGCCCTGGTGAGATACTCGTGTTCGTAATGGTAATCGTGGGAGGAAATCGAACCGTCTTCACAGTAGTGCCACCAGCTATAGTCACCTGCCCTTTCGTGATAGTCTTTGTTGACACTTTCTTCGCCGTACTGGTCAGGATATTTGTGTCCGTAACAGTTGTGGGAATCCTGCTGATCCTCACAAGAGTACCCCCAGTCACTGTAGTGGTAGATGGTATCTCCTTGGTGAAAGTCGAGATCCATACCGTTTGCACGGTGGTCGGTGTCACGTTTGCGATGATCTCCCATTTCGTGACAGGATCCACGAAAATGTAGGAGATGAAGGGATCCTGTTCCTCGGCGCTCTGGCCTTGGATTGAAGTCTCGGTTTCGGTGACGGTCGTGGTAGCTAATATACCATAGCCCATGCCTGTTTGTGTGAGATAGCTCGTGACGGTGCGCTCCGCTTGAGACGTCGCTTCAGACCGCTGGGTCGTTCTCTCGCGAATCGCGACGGTACGTTCCTCTTGAGGCATCGCGTCAACAGTCTCGGTTGTTGTCTGGCGGATAGTGAATGTCTTCGTGCAAGGCTCATCATGTAATCTAGCTTCGTAAACCATCTTTTGAGGCGGCCCATCCGTAGGTCCTCTAATTTCGACGGTCTTGGTGGCAGTCCTTGTGGTAGAGAAAGTGGTCGTCGCCGTGAAGTACTCCGTCGTCGGCGACCCGTGGTACCGCGTGGAAGTAACTACCTCTTCGAGCAGATTCCACTCATTCTTGGCAAGCTCGATACGATACCCATGCTGCTTCCTGGAAGCCTCGTAGGCCCAACTCGGCACGTGTAGGCCCTGGTGTTGTAGATCATGAATCTTGACCCAGCTGTCTGGCGTATTCCACTCTCGACGGAACGTGATCGTAATGCACAGCAAGAGGCTGATGGTGATCCAGGTACATTTTCCGCTTTGCCATAGCACTACTCGACGTTTATGCCAGTCGCGAATGTGTCGTTGGTCGTGAAAGCACAACACCAATTTCAGAGTGTTCTTCCAGATGTAGAGAACGAGCCTGTCGAACTGCCTGTGCGGCCAGTCGCTCCAATTTTGAAGTTTTCGTACACCAGCCTCCCACTGTTCCTTGGTGAACCAGTCGAGGGAACCCTTTAAGAGAAAGGTCAACACCACAACCGTAGTCAATGGGACCACAGCTTGGTAGAACAAGGGCTCCCAGTTCGATCCAAGAAACCACCCGGCGATCCGCTTGAGGATTCCCTCCGTCTGTGTATGCATCGTAGTAGAAACCGCCGAATCCCACACCGCACTCGTAGCCTTCGGTATCGGTCCATATTGACTATAACTCGAATGCGTCGTCGTGGGACTAAAATTGTCAATCGCCGTAGTTGTGACCTTCTTCATAACCTCCTGCGCCTGCTGTCCGTACTTGGCCATGAGATTCTGCAGTCTCTTCTCGTACGCCTCTCTTCTAATGTCATGTAGGTTCGCCATCGTGACCTTCCAGGGTGGTCTCACCGCCGGCGAGCTTGCTGCTGCTGGAGCCCGTGTAAGACCTGCATACTATGTCGCAAAGCTGCGAAGGAGGTTTGGTCCGGCTTTGTTCGTCTTTGTGGGTGGCAGCCATGTGAGGTTATTTGGGACGTGGTCGTCCGCATCCGGAGTGAGGCTTTGATGACAATGGAAGGGGTGTTACCATTGTGAATTTGTGAAGGCCGTTGACGATGAAACGTGTGCTGAAGCAAGCTCCTTCTGATGCAGACGACTTGCTGTGAGAGTATGAGCATTCTCACAGCGAGCAGTGGCGCAGGGGAAAAGAGATGCGCACTAAGGCTTGGAGTTCCAAATCCTCATCGTACACTCTAACAATAGGTGTCTACGGCACCATTAACAATATCCAATAGTAAGTAGATTCTAGGTTCCAATCCTGCTTTCGCTCCTTCAAATGCAGCCCGCTAAATGTCGAGGACTTTCCGTCCTGGCTGTACAAGTCTAGCCTCCCGGAAGCCGTCGTCATGATATAGGTGGTGGTGGTAATACAAAATGGCGTAATGATCGTCTCGCAGCTCAAGGCATCAACGCCTCCGCCTTTTCTCTCTCTTCAGACACTAATGCCTGCAACTTCCTCATTTGTATCAATGCAGCGTCGCGTTCGGTCTGCAGCTCGGCGACTTCCATCTGACTGCTGTTGACCCTTTGCACGACGACCTGCACGTCCTCTTCTGCCTCGCGGAGGAGTCCTTCAAGCTCCTTGACCTTACGCTCGAGCATTTGCGTTCGACTCACTTCGAGCAGACTGGTCTCGCTCAACTTCTTGCTCCCAAGCTTCGGGCTCTTCTTTAGCAACGGTGATGCTGGCCCAAGCTTGCTGGGCTCTGGAATGGAGATCCTAAATCGCTGAAGATGTGGTGAAGAGGCATCCTCGATTCTGCGGACCTCCGCATCATGGTTCGCAAGAGTCGTCTCAGAGTGCTGTTGAGCTGCCAGCACGCTGTCTTCCATGCCTGCCAATCGTCTTTGCATCTCCTCGATCTGGCGAGTCGACTCTTTTTGCTCCCGTTCACCTCGTGAAACGGCGGTAGATAGTCGCTCTCGGAGGTCAGAGTTGGCTTGTGCCTGTTTCTCGAGCTCTTCCGCTAGCTCCTCCATGCGCTTCGCAGACTTGATGAGACCTTCCGAGCTCTCGCCACTTGCTTCATTAGCTCGTTGGCGGTACTCTTCTGCCACCTGCCGCGCATGGTCTCGCTCATTCTCCGCCCGCGATATGCTGAGCTTCAGCTGATCATCTTCCGTAGCACCGTCAGTGAAGCTGCGCTCGCTGATGGAGCTAAGGTCGTGCTCCTGCAAGATAATCCGCAGTCCACGGGTCTCCTGTTCGGCTCGGTCGAGATCCATTTTGAGACCAGAAAGGTTCTTCTCATATTGCCACTTTTGCTCAAGAGCATCTTCCGTTCTTTTCCGCAGAGTAGAGACCTCTTCCTTGAGGAAAGCAACTTCCTTGGTGTAGGCGCTTCGCTTTGGCGTGATCTGCTCCGCTTTGTCCTTTGCATCTGTGAGCTGCTTCACGGCACGCTCATGATCCCGCTGCTGCCGCTCGTGTCGCTTGATAAGGAGCTTCAATGCTTTGTGCAAGGCATCACGTTGGTCCTCAATTTCTTTGAGACCATCGGGGTATGCCAGACTGCCAGAGCCAGCACGTGCCCGACCGCCATCCCGCTCCTTGATTGAGCCACCTCGTCTCAAGCTTGAGCTTCTGACTAATGACCCTGATCGTTGGAGGCTCATCCTTGCAGGATTGATAGCAGAAGCAACACCCTCCTCTGCAATGCTGTTGAATCTGGAGTGGTTGCCGCCATCCTTGAGCGCGGCCAGCTCTTGTTGCAAGCGAGTGTTCTCGTAGACTAACGCCTGCGTGTCCGCTGCGGCTCCTTCCAGCCCTTCCAGTCGTGCTTTGAGTCCTGGCACAACCTCGTTTCGAAGGTTCTCTGCATCGTTCCTGTGCCTTTCAAGCTCTTCCCGAGTGGCGCTGTACAAGTCCTCAAAGCTTTGCTTCGTGTCTCTTTCTTGCCCCAGACGTTTCCTCGCCTCGTCAAGGGTAGACTCCAGCTCTTCTAGCCGTTCTTCTGCGTTGCCGCGGACTTCATCCTGCTGCGTCTGTTTGTCCAACTGGTCTTCGAGATTCTGCACGAGCTCTTCAAGATCTCGCCGTCTGCTGAGCTCGGTCTGCAATCTGTTGGCCATCTCCACTTTCAAGTTTGCCTTTTCTTGCTCAGCTTTCCTGACCTGCTTGTCCATTTGCTCGAGCTTCGCATCGACGTCTGTGATAGGAAATCTGACCGAGCCGGCACCGGAATCAGAGAAGTAGTCGCTGCCTCGACGTTGACTGAGCTCGGATTGCGGAAGTGTAGGCATCTCCATACGAATCCGGTCAAGCTCGTCCTCCAATTCCATCTCTCTTCGAATGGAACCAGCAAGCTCTTGGCTAATGTGGGAGAGCTCACGTTCGAGTTCCCTGACATGTTGGTTATTAGCATCAGGTCCGATGAGCAAAGGCGTCTGAGGATTGTCGAAGTATGTTCCGCCGCTATTGGCCTTGTGGACATCTAGACTCGGGGGTGTGAGTCTTGCAGAAGCTCTTCGCCCATCCATCTCTACCGGGAGGGTCTTGACCAACCGCGGGGAGGGCAAAGGCGAGAGAGATCGATCTGAGAAAGTGGTCGTGGGCGAGTCGTCCTCTGACGCCCTTCCAGGAGACTTCCCAAAGCCGAAGAAAGATCCAAGTGCTCGACCAGCCGGAGACTTGGGTCGTTTGGCCGAGCCGACTGAGCCTGCGTCCTCTGACTCGTCTGACAACCTCCTCTGTTCCCCCTCGTACTGCACGGTCATGGTAGGTGCCTGCTGCACTGCGAGCATTGAAGACTGATCGTCAATGTCAGACGGCTCAAAGTGTTCGCTGCTGTCTACGCTGGAAGATGTAGGGCGATGTGCCGCGTGTAAATCCAGATAATCGGTAGAGTGTATGTGTTCGTGAGCATGCTTTACGTATACGGGTGGGCCAGAGTCTTGTGGACTGCTGTATGCTGAAGAGAGTGCGGTACTGGCAATTCGTGAATCTATGGAGTCGTTTCGGTCATGGGAAGCTGTGGCTGTAGCTGTGGGGTAGGGCGTGTACGAAGAGCTGCTCCAGTCAGCCAATGCAAATGGCACCATAACAAACAGCAGGCCTACCGGTCATGTATGCTGCTGTCCCGCGGATGTGCTACGTCTGCGTGTAGATGCGGCAAAGGACCACTGGCGAAATGGCCTGCCGGCTGATGCGGTATCAGAGGACTGTACAAAGACTGCGGCCTGAGCACGGGCTCGGCAGACCGTGGACTGCTCTGTTCGGCAAGGGAGACGGACGCAGCACGCGGCGAATGGTGCTGGCGGGGGGCGGGGAATGCGGCGTCTGGCAAAGGGACAGCGCTGGGAACAGCCTTGCGGAACGCTGAGAACGAGGGCACGCTGATGGGCGTGAGGGAAGACGACGAGGCTTGCTGTGTGCTGTGCTGTGTACTGTGTGCTGGAATGGCTGCGGCTGCGGCTGCGGCTGCTGTTGTTGTTGCGATGGTTGCTGGGTGCCCTCCTCGCGCTGGCGATGTTTCTCGTGCCAACGCGGTGCTTGAAGTGCTCTGCCGCCGCGAGGACGTGTAGTGGTCGGCGTGGTAGTACAGGTAGTAGTCTTCGTCGTCGTAGTCGTCCGCCAGGGACGAGGTGATCTGCTGAGGGTCCATCGTCCGTGTCGTCGATTGGCGTCTCTTTGAGCGCAGACTGCCGTATCCCAGTTGCTGCCAAATGGTCGCCAGGACGGGACTAAGACCTCACATCCGCACCGTCGTTGCTACGATAGGCATAGTCGGCGCGGCGCGAGGCCCTTGCGCAACCGCTGTCGGGTGGGTGATCGTCGAAAAGGAGCCCTAGCTTTAGCAGCGGGAGATGCATCTGCAGGCCACACCACACCCACTGCGTCCTCCTTGTGTCTCAGTAGTGTACGCGACAGGATGCTTCGTGCACACCATCAACGAGGATTCACAAGATCATGTGTCGGCCTTGCCGGCGTCAGCATCATCGTCGAAACGCATCTGATCTGTTGGCTGTCGAGGCTCGCTCGTATCAGCAACCATCCGTCTGGCGAGGCGCCCAGATCCGACAGCCGACAGCTGTGAGCCACAACGGCACAGGGGTCACTTCCACCACGGCGGCAGCACGCATTTAGCCGCAACGCTATCCGTCTAGTCAGGAACCACTCGGCTCTAGTCTGCTGTGGCCGAAAGGGGTCTCAGTTTCTCATTCGTTGCACAGTGGAGCACTTCTGCTTCTCATCTCAATCATCACACGAAGTCGCGACCGTCCAACAAGTCGTGATTGGCGCGCAAACCGAAACCTACACTCCCGCAGTGGTTGCGAACTGATCGTCGCGCCGAGTGTTAATCGTTATCTACAAATCGCACACGTGATCGTGCTACAGCGTAAAGGTGTACAGTGACTATAAGTAGATACTGCAACTTGGCTCGCAATCATGTCCTTATTACAAATCGCCTTTCTACTACTGCTTGCCATCGAGGTCCTTGTAGAAGTCCCAGCCGAAGTTGCCGGATGGATCGTTGAAGCGCATTTTCTTGTCAAGCGCATCGATCTTCTTCACGTCCTCGGCCTCGAGCTTGAAGTCGCCCTCAAGGTTCTGCTTGATGCGGCTCTCTGTCTTAGACTTTGGGATTACAGAGCGGTCTATTCTATCGTCAGTATCCTTGTCTCATATGCTGTGAGATGTTGTGAGACACGGCTTACCGTGTGCAATACCCCATGCCAGTGCAACCTGAGCTCCGCTCTTGTTATACTTCTTGCCAATCTCGTTCAATGTTGGATCCTCAATGAGCTTGCCAAGGCTCTCGCCCTTCGTGTAGATCGCGTTCTGGTTGCCGAATGGAGAGTATTGTGTAACGTGAATGCCCTTCTCTTTGTGCCATGCGTCGAAGCCGGCCTGCTGCAACCATGGGTGGCATTCGATTTGGTGTGCGGCCGGTACCTGTCGAACGTTAGCAACGGTCTTCACGGGATCCATGGACATGAATCAGGCCTTACAATGCTCGTCTCTTTGATAAGACGTTCTAACTCGGCTTTGCTGAAGTTGCTCACGCCAATTGCCTTGGTCTTTCCCTTCTTCTGGCATGCCTCCATGGCCTTGTAAGCCTCAACATAGTCGGCATCGCCGGGAATGACTTTGCCGTCCTTGTCCCTCGGGAAGAGCTCATCACCGTCTCTGAACGGGCTGGGCCAGTGCATCAGGTACAGGTCAACGTAGTCAGTACCGAGAGCTTTCAAGCTAGCATCGAGCTGCTTCTCAACACTCTCAGACTTGTGTGCATTGTTCCAGAGTTTGGTTACAAGGAAGATCTGATCTCTTGGTACGCCAGACTTTTTGATACCCTCGCCAACTGCGGGCTCCGTGCCATAAATGTGTGCCTGATGACAATGTCAGCATGGATGTCTGTCCTTGAATCCAGGGCAACATACCGTATCGATATGACGGTAGCCATTCTTCAGCGCAAGGTAGACGGCTTCCGACTGGGCGTCCTTGTCCTGCCAAGTGCCAAAGCCGACAGCAGGAATGCTCGCTCCAGTGTTGAGCTCGTGTGCCGTAGTAGAAGCCATTCTTTTCGATATCGCTTGGTGGTGTACAACTTGTTGTGAAACTTGTGAAGCTCGTGAAAAGGCAGTGGAAAGAGTTCGAGAAGACATGATGGAAAAAAAAAGCAAGGTCTTCGACAGCTTTAAGGACACCTGCAGTTGAGTCGTCAGGTCCCTTCCTGTGACGATGAGCTGTCGGACAAGTGACACGAGAGCTTGGTAAGTCGGGGCTTCTTGATTGACAGCTTGGAAGGCTCGACGTACTGTCGAGGCGAGCGTGCCAATTGCAGAGCGGTACGCAGCGTCACTGCAGGCTCTGATGATTCTGTAGTGACGTATCTTGAAGCAGGCGGCGAGGCGCGCGATGATCACCACGATGGACGATCGTGCAACTCTCTCCGCATTGGAAAGCTTGATGAAGCCTTTGAGCCGCTTCGGCTGTTGCTATTGCAAGGACATATGCAGCGCCTAAACATTGAAGGCACTTTCCCACCGCCAGGACACCGGGACAGCAACCTCTGGATGAATGAAGCACATGTTCTTGAACATTGTCAGGTACAGACGGTGGAAAGAATTGGGATGGATAGGAGTGAAGGCCGTTGAGAGCTGTTGAGAGCGGTTGAGAGCTGCCGAGATGACGCAAATGCCACCGCCGTAGTCCTTGTTTGCTTCTACGTCGTTCTTTGTTAGTAGCAGCAGTCTCACGAAGATGCCAACAAGGTGCATTGCCGTACGTTTCGATCTCATGACTCCGCTGGTAATGCTGAGAGCTGATCTCGGTACAACGGACCACGCAAGCTGTTCATCACAATTACTTTTGATATCATGCATCATCTAGTCAACATACATTAGACATGGCAGACCTGCTCTGCTCTAGGCACTGGCCTCGAACCTCCCAATCACCAAAGCACCCTGCGCCCAGCTATGCAAATGCCCATCCCGAACACCCCCCAACATACCGCACTCTACAATGCAAGAACACCAACAAGGCCCACAGCACCGGCCAGACCCATCCCCACAATCGCACTCGGCATGCTCGCCCCAGCACTCGAAGAAGAACTGCTCCCACCCTGCGTAGCACTCGCCCCCGTCTCCGATGAAGTCTCCCCCGTCACAGTCGCAGTATTCGCAATCGTAGGCCTCCTGCTGGTGGAGCTTCTCGTGCGGTTGCCAGCTCCAGTGGCGTTCGCAGAGTTGATGGGAATCGCAGAGATCAGAGTGCCCGTAGCAGTAGCGTTAGGGTACAGCTGCGATGGAACGAGGTAGGTTTGGACGTCTGTGGGCAGGGCTGTGAACCATGCGGGAGTCGAGCCGGCGGCGAATTGGGAGGAGATGTCGGCGGCGACGGCGGCGGAGTTGGTGAGAGCTTCTTGAACGAGGGTCGAGGGGAGCGCGGTTTGAAGGACTGAGATGACGGGGACGCTGTGGTGGGATCGTTAGTTGAATGAAGGCAAGTGGTACATTGTTTGATCGTGCTGACTTACAGGCCTACTACTGATTCCGAAGCTCGGTCGTCTTGCTTTTGGCGATTCTGCGCGAAGGCGGTGGCTGCCAGAGCGGATAGTAAGAAAGTGTACTGCATCTTGAAGGTTTTGTGGTCGTTTCAGTGAGTTCCGAAGTGAGACGAACTGTTGCTGGGATTGGTCAAATGTGTCGACAGCAGAAGAAGTGCAAGAAGGACAAGAACAACTGGGATATACTTGTCAATGCCCAACAATGATACGTAGGTGCGCACGCGCTTCACTTTTCAACAGTGAGTACGACCGCGAGCTCGTCCAACCACTTTCACTGGGTCAACATGTTGCTATAAAAAAAAAAGCTCCCTAGGACATGCATATGCATGTCTATAAACCCTTGCGTGAATATACCTCTTCGAGTATAGCGCCGACGCGGCTGAAGCATCTCGACCAATAGAGCCGCTATATCAAGCCTTGAGAGAACTCCGCCTCGGGGTCCTTCGACCACTGTCATTATCGTGGATCGCATCTCACTATCTAGCGAAGATGCGATTCCGAAGAAGACGCGGTGTGCGGCAATTTCTTCGTACGCTTTACGCGGTGGATGCACTGCTTGCGAATTGACGCGGAACCTTCGGGCTGCTCGCTTGGCGTGCGTGCTTACGTTAATGTTGCGATACCGTGATCCCTGTAACTAGGGTATCGAGGGGGAGAAATGACGTCTTGTTTTGCCTAACCCAATTAAGTTTAGCGTGACATCGTTATTAAAGGTCGAAGTAATATTACTTTAAAATCTTACTAGTACTTACTTATCTAGTATTAAAATTTTTACTAGACTTTAATAGTACGTAATATTAAATCTTAATGCTTTTATATACTATCGACTATTTGCTTATGCCCTATAGTAGTATTTCTATATACTTAGGTAATATAATATTACTCTATAGACTCTTCTTTATTATATCTACTATTATATACTCTAATTTAGTAAGAAAAGCCTTATTATTATATACTAGAGCCGATTTTAGCTACTTTATTAGCGCTCTAGTATTTATATAGATAAAAGTAACGAGTCTATTAAAGATAAGGTAATTACGCTACTAGTAAAGAATAAGGTTTATAGTACTAAATAAGTACTTAGCTAGTACTAAGCTTACTATAATAAGGTCTAACTATAAGGTAATTCTTATAAGCTCTAGATAGAAGTTACTAATATAACTCTAAAGTATATAGTTATTATTAATTAAGTTACTAGGTATAGCTTATATTATTTAATAGTAAGAGATACTTTATAAAGTACTTATACTAGAATATAATATTAGAGAGCTTTACCTTATATATATTAGTAAGATCGATAAGTAACTTATAGGCCTTAATATTACTTATAAAGAGTACTAATTAGTTATAACTACTATTAGTATATTCTTAGTTAAGTATATAAGTAATTACTACTATATAGCTTTAGCTAATCTACTAGTAGAAGTATAAGTAAGTAAGCTCTACAAGTAACTAGCTATTTATATACCTATATTACTAGCTATAATATAATATAAGTAGCTATAGCTTAGTCTATAGCTCTAGCTATATAGATATTA
>KZ108327.1:108939-131509 GCA_002116355.1 Dothistroma pini CBS 116487 | reverse complement strand
TAGGTATTATTTTCATTAGATAGTAACAAGGGGGATCTTTAGAAGATAGGTAAGCTTATGCAATGTAAAGGTGCCTTAGGCAGGGCTTATTCAAGGGTGTTAGGTGGCGGAAATAGGGTAGTCCGGATCCTCTTTGTGGGCCGAGCACGTTGTTCGATGTACATTTCACATTTGGTACGTCTCTGTGTTCTATCATAACATGCAGTCACTCGTTGCATCTTACCGTCCATGTGACTCCTTCACCACAGTCTAGTGGTAAGACTGTCTCCTCCTGAAGGTCTTAATCTGGCTCCTCTTGCCAGGCTTCATATACCGACCCGTTCCATCATATCTTGGGATGCACTCGCTGTACTTCTCATAGGTACTTGCCCGCCGGACACTCCTTGAACTTACCCGAGTTGTCCTTGCCGCGACTTGGGTGGGTACGGTTGCCATGTCCACTGGCTGGCTTCTGGGAATGACCTAAGCACTCCGCGACTCTGAAGAAGATGTCGATGCTGTTATAGACACCGCTGAACAGCACCTGGCCGCCCTTGACTTACTCGAGCCAGCTCAAGTCCCAAGAGTCAAGCTTAGGGACCCCAAAGAAAGACCTTGATGTTCTCGCTTATAAAAGTTCCCATGCAAACCTACCTTTCACCAATCTCAGGAGCCATGCTACTCCCCAGCAGACACCATACCCCGTACCTGCATTTTCAAGACTCTCCCATCGCCTCGCACGGACATGTTCCCTCATAATACAGTTCCAGAATCCTGTCCTCGCCTCATCAGAACGCCATCGACATCAAGCAGGTCAGACGAGCTATTCAGCGACGTATCCGTGCCAGCATCACGCGATCGCATTGAGTACACGACAACGCTATGCAATCCGAGCTGCTTCTCCAGGACGAGCCAGCGCAGCCAAGACGTTCGCGAAGGGCAACTTGCACGAAGCCTGAGGTCTTTGGCCGAAATGAAGTCACGTGCGTCCATTGCTTGCAGGTGAGTGGTCGGAGAGCATCCTGGAGATGTGCTTCGTGATGCATGGAATGCCCGTCGTGCTACGGTGGATATTGCATCGGCCAAGCATACGTGGATGTTGGTGCGATCCGATCAAGAGGCCTGATCATGCGAGGAGCGGACGAACTGCTGGATCGAGCACTCAATTGGTAGCTGGACGGAGCACGTCAACGTGCAGCCCAAAACGACGCCGCGAATATCATTGGCAAAACTTGAGGTGATTCCATGATCGATCATGGTTCTCGTAACATCGTAGATAGTAGCTTTCCCACGCCGAAGGAACGTATGCAACATACAGCAACCACATTCAGCGCCACCGCAGTGCGCCTTCGCTTTTCTCGTGCCTCCCAGCTCACTCGCTTGCTTTCATCATATCGTCGTTAAGATTTGCTGCAGGGTATAGTGGGAAGAACTATCTGCAGTGGAAAAGGGAAAGCAAAATATACAATGCGAGCACAGGCCTGCATGCGCCTCACAAGCCACCATACGAGTCGACATCGCGAGGCACGATATCCCGGATAGCTCTTCTCCAGAGGCCATTATCGGGCCAGGATGTTGGACCTTCGTTCGAAGGCACGAACCAGTGCTCGCACTTTCGGCGCCATGCTTGTTCTTCCTCCTCTTGAATGCGACAGAAGCGTGGACCAAGATCGAACTCTTCGTGGAGTTCACCAGCGCCTCCAGCTGCAAGGGACAAAGGACTTGCGAGACCACCGATGCCGCCGGCACCAGTTACAGGAGCGTTTTCATCTTTGAGATCTTCGATGCCTGCGAAGGCGTCCTCTTCTTCATCCGCATCCGTGACGGACGGAGACAGTTGGCCAGACACATCCCGTCCACCTTTGACCTTGAGCCATTTCATCTGCTGAGGATCATACACCATGCCGTTCTGCACTTGGATATTGTGGCCGTTTCCGGTAGAGACATGAGCGATGAGTGCTGGTCGGAACGGTGAAGTAGACAGACCGTGCTGTCGATCCATGTACGACGTCTGGGTATTTGTCGATGGTGTAGGTGTTTCAAGGGGAGGTAGGTCGAACTGAGCCAATGTATTCTCATTGCCTTCCCAGCGCAGAGTCTGCGGATTGTAGACCATGCCCTTCTCACCTGGTGTCATGTTAGTTATGCTCGGCAGATCATCAATCTCGCTTAGCACTTACTCTTAGGTATGTGAGACCCCCCTATCCCAGTGATCAACGCGGGTCTTTTGCTCCGCTGTCTGTTGGCACTTGGACTGCTGTGCGGGCTCCGGGCTGCGACTTGGGCTTTCCAATTAGTAGTGAGTGGTTGTAAGGGTCCTTCACTCCTGGGTCGCGGTTGATTTACGAGTCTGGATTCTCTGGCAATTCTACTTGCGGCAGTGTCACGCAAATAGCTCGGTGTGTTATCATGCAGAGCCCGGACTGGACTCGAAGGTGTCTTGGGAGGCGCCGGCGTCATCATCCGCTCAGGAACAGCAGAAGTAGAGTAGGCAGAATTCCGCTTGGTAGGATCCATGAATTCACTCCGGCTCTGGGTTCTTCGCAGAGTGCCTTGCTTGGGAGGACCGCGAGCGACTGGCTGTTTAGTAAACTTGCTTTCTTTCGCTGCAGAAGTTGGGAGATCATCAAAGATCTCGAGTTCAGAGCCGTCGCCAAAGTTGCGTTTTCGTGCAGGCTTCTTAACCGTCTGCATGAGCTTCGCCTCACGAATTAGTGACGCCGGTGCTACGTCTTGCCTCTGCCTAGGAGCACGAGAAGGTGTATCCGGAGTCACTTGATGCGCGAGCCTTGAAGATGGACGTGGAGGAGGTGACTGTGCTCCCTGTCGATTCGGGTCCGAGTCCCTCCGGATGTGGTATGGCATCGCTCGCTGCGCGGTCACGTGCGAAGACTGGTAGTTGGACACGCCAGCAGGTAGGAACGGGACGGGATTTTTCTGGAAGGAGTTATGACTGGACTGGTGCCTTAGCACTGGCATGGAACGCTTAGATCGAAGCAGCTGAGAACTAGTCGTGGTGGGTTGCCTTCGCTCTCGGACATGATGTGAAGCACCAGTCTCGAAGACAGGGTCCAAGCGTGAAGTATGTTTTGAGCCTGACACTGGTCGGGGAATATGTGAACGGGTGTAGACGGGTTTGTCAGTAGGTCTGTCGTGAAAGTTGAGTGTTGTTGCCGGCCGCTGTGTGGCGGGTGCTGTAGATTTCGAGGATCTGACTTGCACATTTTTGTTCGTAGTCCGTTTTCGAACGTCTATAATGCCGCCTCGGCCGAGGTCAAAGTCATTGTCGAAATCGTCGTTGTCATTGTCATTTGATACCAATTTCGACTTTTTGTGTGTGTTCGTGTTCATGGTGGCTGGATGCTCCAATGCGGGTGTCGTGCTGGGTTGTGACAGATCGGACAGTTCAGCATCTGCAGCTCGACGCTTCTGCAACTTGGCCTCGAAGTCCATTGGACCATCTGGCAGTTCGAGGCCGCCGAAGTCATCGACTTCACTGTCAGCTGTAGCAGAGCCCAAGCTTGGACTCATAACAGAAGCAGACGAGCTTCGCGCTCTTGTACCGTCGCGTTTAGTACCCGCAAAACGAATGCCTAGACTGCCCTCGAGGTCGTCAAAATCATCCATCTCCTCTCCGGACGCCACATTGGCCTCTTCGGCGCGCGGCTTCAGCGTGAGTGGCTGGTCGGGCATCTCGAGATCATTGTCCCAGTCATCGTCTATATTTTGCTTCGACTTCTTCTTCCCTAGTCGTTTGATAGTACCTCCAAGGAGAGCGCTGGCGGGAATGTTGGAGGGTATGGGAATTCCGGCCTGTTTCGCAGAATCGATGGCACGGGTCGTGGCCTGGTCGTCGGTTGGTTGTAGCACCACGTTCCACGCGTCGTCGTCGCCGCCGGCTACCGACTCCGAGCGGACTGATAGTCGCGATGAAATGGCAGTGCCGGTGGTGCTGCCTGCCGCGAAGGCTTGGAAATCGCCAGCAAAGTCATCGTCGTCCCAGCTTTCGACTTGTTTCGACGCGGCGGTGGTTGCGGCCATAACGGTCAGCTGCCTGGCCCCGGTGCAGCTTTCACTGCGCTGGGAGAGCAATTCTCCCAGATATCCAGGTGGAGCGAGGCAATGGCGACGGATATTTCGGTGTCGGTGTCGGTGGATCGCATGCGTGTCGTGTCTAATGCAGGCGTGCTGCGGCTCGTGGAAAGCAAGTCGTCCGGTGGCTAAGAGAGAGGTTGGCGGTCGCGGCCCGCTCAGGGTCTTTGCACTCGCTCGATGATCCGCCTCGATCACCCACAGTGCAAACAGAAACACGAGGACACACTACCTCCTAGTGTGGTGTGCTACCTCCTAGCACAGTGGCAGTCTGCATAAAGTCGGCTCGACGACCGCGGGCCCATACGAGCACCGTTCGGCTGCCAAACAATTACGCGTTGTCACGCGACAAAGATTGCACACGCCTTGCCTTGCAGGCATCAACACGACATGATTCTGGAAACGCGCCTATGATCCCGCGATCGCGGATGCCTTGGACGAGGAACAGGCTTCTTCAAGCCTGGATTTAGCACTTGCCGCTGCTCAACCTCTCCAACTTCACATCATCGCACTGTTGGCAGTTGCCGCTGTCTTACATGGCACACCTCGCCATGGCAACCTGGCGCCGAGAAGAACTGCTTCGGCTGAAGCGCACCGACCGTGAGACGGAACACCTGGTGCTCCATGTTGCGCACCATTCGACAAGCCCGGACACGCTAGATCTCAAGCTGGTTGGAACCGACTCCGACTGCCTGTATCATGGCAACGTGAAAGAATCTTCTCTCAAGACCCTGCAGGCCAGCAATTTCACTGGCGACCTGGCAGAACTCAAGACTGTGCTTTCATATGCCTTGCTCCATCGAGTACCCAATGGGCCCTTTCCGGACGTCCTGGAAGGAGTGGAGACCTTAGCGGCGATTAGCGGCAAGACCTTCACTGTCACTATCCGAAAGAATATCTGCGGCATTACCCAGAAGCTTGCCGCCATCAAGCTCGAGGAAGACACGGAGAGGGAGGAGATCTCCTTTCTCGAATGGGCTACTGCGGCTCTGACTGATAGAGACGACTTGCGAGGTCAATTGGCAGGTAACCATGAGACGGCAAAGGAGCAGCAAGCACAAGTCGCGAAGCTATCTGCGGACCTTGACAAGCTCGTGAAAGCGAAGAAGCAGCATGAAGAAGAAATGCTGAGCAAGTTTGCTGCGCTACTGAACGCGAAGAAGCTGAAGATCCGAGACCAGCAAAGATTACTTTCAGGTGCCAAGATTGATGTCGATGCAGCAGAGAAGGTCGCAGAAGCTAGGTCACCCAGTGTCAAGTCTTCACGAAGGGCAGGAGCTTCGAGGAAAGGCAAGCGGAAAGCCAACGGCACTGCAGAGCGGACTCCTGCAGAAGACGAGGATTGCGACGAGGATGATTCCACTGTAGACGGTACAGATGGCGGTCAGGAAGATGACAGAAGACGTCAAGAGACTCCAGCGACTGACGAGGAAGATATCGCGGAGGACGACCTCGAAGCCGAAGGTGACGGCGCTGGGATGACGAATGCCGTTGACGACTCCCAGACAACACGCCGGGTAGCGACACAACAGACCCGACATAGTCAACTGACCTCGCGAAAGACGAGCGTCAGCAAACAGATGTCGCCATCTCCCACACCACGGAAGCTACCCAGCAGAACAGCGAAATCACCTTCGAAGGAACCAACTTCGCCGCCACAATCTAACGATACTAACAACGACGACGATGACGAGACAGACGATGAGCTTTGAGCGAGCTCAGCGCAATGCGTAGACAGGCAGAACATGAAACAGGCAAGTCGACGATAGCGTCGTTGCTGTGTACCAGGATACATGTTGCATTCATCTCGGCGAACGTGTCACCGGGAACCGCTCGTTTTGGCGCGAATCTAGGGATCGATCGGTGCGAGCGCGGAACAACGGCTCGCAGCAGCGTCGGGAGAGTGACTAGTGACAGGGTCTTTTGACCGCGTTGTCTTCTTGTTGCTGCATCACTCCAACTCATATTGATGAAGCGATCTTCAGACATAGGACTACATTATGGTGAGGTGGAAGATACCAGACGTGACCGGCGCGCATCAGCGAACCCGTAGACGTGAAAGTAGAGATTGCGGCGCGTGACGGGCATGTACGGGTATGAGTTGGGACGAGGTGCTTCGTCATAACCGGTTCCCATTCAAGTGTCATCGTCCAGCTGTTGTTACACTCACAACGACCCATTGTTCCCTACGCGCATTCTCACACAGACACAGCAGACATCGAAGAACTATTGCGTTCCAGTCCCACGGTCACACCGACCGCTATCCTCCAAGTATTGCACACAGTGTCAAGTCTGAAACTACTAAGCAAGCAAGAAGCCACCACAACCGCATGAGAGAGTGTGCGCATCGCGCATCGCGCATCTCTCCATTGCATGTGCCCTACGTGACATTTACACGCCACGTGCGCACATCATTCAGCCTCGACAGTCTGTCTGAGACAACAATCGCGGGCGACGTCTTCGCGGCCTCACTTGTTGGCGCGCACAACTCCGAACACAACTCTCAATGCACCACACACCACCAGTCGCACTACACGCAATATCTCTAATGCTTTCCACCACCTCAATCTGGTCCGGATAGCGTTACCATGCCTGCGGCGACGAACACGTCACAAGACAGGCAACAAGATCCTCCAAAATGGACGCCGAGCAGAGAGGAACAGGAGAATCTTGATGCGATTGATGTCGCAATCACGCGCATGCAGAAGTTCACCAAGGCCGATCCATACATCCTCAGGATACCGCAAGAAGAACCACAACGATACCACCACTACAATGCGTTGCAAGCCCACCAATGGCGATTTAACGCGCCCTTTGATCAGAACGACCACGAGGGCGATCAGTATCAGACTTATGTCTACCATGAGCCTGGTTCAGAGATGTGGGAGTTGCGAAACAGCCGCTCCGACGAACCTTCCGCGAACACAACCGGCGCAAAGACACGACCCGGCACCGGCGCGAACACTCCGAATGGCGCTCCGAAGAAGAAGATTAGTCTTCTTGCCTATCAGAAGACCAAGGCCGGCGGGACTATGACAATTACTCCTGACCCTAAGAGCGCGAAAGGCGCTGATGCGCCAGCTAAGCAGCCAGCCGTGAAGGGGCCCATCGAGCGGGTGAAGGCTGAGGATGATGAGATACTCGCGACTATAGCTGAGGCCGAGAACGAGGGGATCGCGGCACTGAAGGATGCATTCAAGCCACAAAACGAGCTGAAGCGCAAGAGGGAGCAAGAAGTCACAAAATCGAAGCAAGAGCAGGCATCTGGAAGGGTGGAAACGAAGGTGAATGGAGGCACGCCCGCTGCAAAAAAAGTGAAGACATCCGATGCTACACCTTCGAACCCGCAAAAGCCTGACACTGCGAGGCGGAAAGAGGAGCCAACATCACAGGCGCCGAACAGGACGAAGATGGAAAATCAAGCGCAAAAGACTCTGCCACCTCGATTGTCACCATTATCTAGTATGCCGGACAGGCTCTCGCCTTTGCGGACGATGGGACCAGAGGAGCCGGCCACGACCACCTCGTCTCTCAAGGTATTATCTCCCACGATACCGGATAACGTGGCTAGGGCATTGGAGGCCCGAACATCTGCACCCAACTCTGCGACGAAGCAGCGCGACAAGCTTACGCCTCTGAAGAAAGCCCAGGGTGTAAAGAAGCATAAGTCACCGGTGCCACGCAATGGATTCCGTGCTACACCCAGCTCACCTGCTGTGCGACCAGAGGCAGAGGAGAAGGGTCAGCCGACGACTTCTGCGCCACGCGCAAAAAGTCCAGAGCACTCGCAGAGCGACGATGCTGCAAATAATATTACAGTGTCCACGAGAAAGCCGAAAAAACCACCCCAGGCAAGCCTTATGGTCAAGATCAAGTATAAGAAAGCGCGACGAGAAGACATAGCCCGGATACTGAAAATGCGTCCGAGATCTGATAAGAGCATGTCCGCGCAACCCGTACCTATTTTGTCTACAGAAGCTGCCAAAGCGCCTGTTAAGACCGTGGAGAAGCACAATGGCGAGCGCAAAGAGGTTGCTCCTACCAAGGGCGTAGCTCAGAGGGTGGGACCTATAAAAAAGGAGAAGAACGATCAGAAAGTCCAAAGGCCGGCGACGTCCCAGGAGGAGAGGCGACCAGTCGCAGAGAAACGGCCACTTCGTGAAGACAGCCAGGCCGAACCTGCTGCGAAACCAAAGAGACCAGAAACTTCAGATACACGAAAGGCACCTTCGACACCAGCTCAACGTGAACTTGATTCGCCATTCCAGCCAAAGTCCGGACCTCAAGCGACACCAAGCACACGCAAAGGTGTCCTTTCCGTATCGATGCAGCGAGAACAATCTCAGGACAGCAATGCGAACCATGCGACTCCTCCGGAGCTGTCGAATACTCCTGGTAACAATGGCCAGGTGAACGGAGCGTCCAGCAGGCCACCCTCCAGTCAGCCCCATAAGACGGAGGCACAGGTGGCCTGGGAGACAGAGCAGAAGCGTTTGGAGACGATGGGGAGGGACCTTAAGCGCGCCGCTGCCAATATTCTCAACACTGGAAACTCGACTCAGACAGACAAGAAGATTGCCGCAGCTCACGCCGTGGAGTCTCTCATCTGCTACCTCCTGGCTTTCACCTGCGCCGACGAATCCAGTTCGGCTGCGAACCGGAAGCGTCCTGCGCAGTATAGGAACTGGCACAGTCTACACGGTCTCTATCATCTGGCGAAGCGCGCCTGCTTGACATACGCTCCTCTTCGTGGGGTGACTGCCGGGCTTGGACTGTCATACAGCTCAAGAATTATCTCCGTCTACAACGAGTACGTGAGAGACAGCGCGCTTGGCAGCTTTGCTCCGAGTATGCAGACACTTCAAGAGGCATTGAGTACTCAAGAGAAAGCGGGTCGCTCGTGGGATGATGAGTTTCCTGACGTCAAGGACATCGAGAGGCTGTTTCCGTCTGCCTGGCGCGGGCACGCAGAGAGGACTCTTAACAGCGACATTCTGCGGCCGAGCTCGCTTGCTGGACCATACAAATTACCAGTTACAGTCTTCACCAAGCCGTATCTTGCTGCCAGGGCCGCACATGCGATGTTGAAGGAATGGACCGAGATTGAAAACCTGAGGTACAATTTCCAACTTGAGCTCACTGCTTGAGCCTCGAAGTGCGAGATGTGACTTTGTACGATGGGCGGCTGCGAATGGGCGTTGGTATAATGGGTATGCTGCTGCAGCAACAATAGCAGCAGCAGCACGAGCCGCAGTAAAATGATTGGTGTGGTGTGGATGGAAAGGCGTTTTGCTTTCATTGCTTCACAAACGCAAACGATACCCCATGAGTAAAGTAGCGACAGTACTGCCAACAACGCATACGTTGGAGGAAGTGTACAAAGACGGACACGTGTGTCCTTGGTAAATTATAGAGACGACATGAGCCAAGACGGCATTTGGATGACCGCATCACTTTCGTCGGTCTATTTCCCTTTATCATGTCATTGACAAGGCACACAGACCATCGCTTTTCGGATCATCGTTCGACCTTCGATCAGCTGCACAGTCAGCACTTGATCTCACATTCCTTTCTTCCACACTCCTTTCACAGGCAATGTCATTGCGATCCCTTCGCATCGGTCAATTTTTGACACGAAACACATACTTTACACGCCTGCCGCAGCGAATAAGCCGTACACGCTTCTCACAATGCACGCGATTGCATAAACAAGCGTCGTCAGGCAAAACCACGCCGAAGCCTCCACCGAACGACCAGCACATTGGCCAACAACGAAAGAAAAGCAGCTTCACCCTCCCCGCCCTCGCCCTCTTCGGCCTCGCCGTCCCTCTCGGCTGGTATCTGATTCCACCCCATTACCAATCAAACCTCGCATCCCGCCACGAATTCGTCAAATACACCCTCATCGCGAAAGACAACGTATCTTCCACTTCCTCCATCTTCACCCTCCGACCTTCGGCTAGCATCACCTTAGACCTCTACGACCCAATCCTCGAACGCGCCCTCACATCCGTCGAATTCAAGCAACCGCAATTGCAGATTGCAAGATCGTATACGCTGCTCCCACAGCAGCGCGGTCAGCATGAGGATGAGGTGAGATTCTTGATTAGAAGGGAGGATAGGGGCGAGGTTAGTAACTTTTTGCATCGCTTGCCTCTGGGTGCAGAAGTAGAGGTTAGGGGTGTGAGGGGGGAGTATACGTTGCCGGAGGGGGTAAGGAATGTGGTGTTTTTAGCGGGTGGGACGGGGATTGCGCCGGCGTTGCAGGTTTGTAATTTGGTGGCGGAGCAGGAAGAGGGGCAGGTGCACGTGATGTGGGCGAGCAGGAGGAGGGAGGAGTGTAGGGGTGGGAAGAGTGAGACTGTGATGGAGAAGAAGGAAGGGTCTTGGTTCCTGTGGGTGAAGAGGGCGAAAGAGAAACAGGTTGTGGAGAGGGATGAAGAGAAGGGTGTGCTTGTGCGCATACTGGAGGATCTTACGAAGGAGGCGAAGAGGGCAGATGGACAAGAGAGCAGAGAAGTAGTCGACTATTATGTGGACGAAGAGGGCTTGTTCATCAAGCCCGAGGATGTCAAAAACGTCCTGGAACGACTGCGACCAACACAGGAAGAAAAGACTCCTGGCAAGAACGTCCTGATCGTCTCAGGACCCCAGGGTTTCGTTAACTACTGGGCTGGACCCAAGCAATGGATGAATGGACGAGAGGTTCAAGGACCGCTTGGGGGAATGCTAGCTACATTCGGGTTGGATGATTGGGTGGTCTTCAAGCTATGACACAGGCACAGGTAGCCGACTGCACCAACCTTTGCGGTTATTCAGAGGGAAGAAGCCCCTGCGCCAGAACATCATCGTAGAGATGAGGAGCCAGTTGTGGGCTGAAGATATGGATTGTGGTCAGAGGTGACTCGATTGTGAGCCATGTGTTCGCATTGTGGCTCTTGATCTCTCACTGGGTGGCTGCCGCAGCGCTCCGTCTCTATTCCGTCGACGAACCATGTCGCTGCAGGCTCCGTGGGACGATTGCTATCAAGGTTCTCGGAATGTACGAGCATTCTACCGAAGGCACGCCCCACAAAGCAACGGTCACTCATGCAAAACGAAGCCGCGCACCTGATCTGGTCTGTTGACAAGCATCTGGTATCAACCAGAGGTCAGCGTCGGCATTCGCACAGTCCACTCCTGAATGCCTTGAGATCGCTGTGATCACTAATCAGCAAGCATCATCGAACAGTTGAGTTTGAAAGTTGACCGCCTGAGCTGGTGCATCGGATCGTCGTCAGATCACACATTGAACTGCGATATCGATCGCAAAAGCCGATATAGCACCAAGACCAACAAAACAACAGACCGAGCTTTGCTACAAGACGATTACTTTGCCGATAAGATCGGAGAGACAGCAGCAATGTTCTACTGTCGAGCGCGCCCGGAAATCGAGGGGATTTAGTGTATCGTAGTGGACCTCATTCCCGGTGGGCAGCATGCAGCATGGCGGTATTCCGCGATGCCGCATGCTAATGCAGTAAGCACAATTACTGCTTTAGTCATCCGTGTGGACAAGCAGTGAAACCAATCTACCGGCATGTCTCTCACCTGCAGCATCTTTCCTTAACTATTACCTTAGTCGTTTCGACGCGTTCGACTATGTCAACAATGCCGGGCTTCAAGGACGATGAGAAGAGCGCACCAACCACCGGAACTGTTCCGCTGGGTGCTGGTGGCGACGGAGTTGATGAGCTGGCTGGTATTGAGCAGGTCCGGACGAACAATGCACGGCCGGCGTGCTTCAAGAATACCGCGCAGGAGATCCTCTTTGTCCTGACTGCCACAATGGCCATTGGCATGACAAGTATCTTGGCAGGCTCAGTGACGGTTACTTCGTCCTTCGTAGGAAGATCGTCAGTCCTCTCATGCAGTTTTCTGTTACCACTGCTGACCATTGGATAGATTGATGATGAGCACGGCACAAATTACATGGATCTCTTCCGCCAGCGCGCTAAGCAGTGGCGCTTTCCTTCTCTTCTTCGGCCGGGTCGCTGACATGTTCGGACGGAAGATAATGTTCGTTGGGTCCCTCTTTCTATTTTCGGTCTTCTGTTTGGTCGCTGGCTTCTCCCAGGAATCCATCACTATCGATGTGCTCAATGGAGTACTTGGCGTATTCAGTGCGTCTGCTGTTCCACCTGCTGTCGGGTTACTGGGAGTCATCTACGAGAAGCCAAGCAGCCGAAAGAATGCCGCCTTCGCCTGCTTCTCTGCCGGTAATCCATTAGGCTTCGTCTTCGGCACCATCTTCGGTGGTGTTGCGACGGATCTTTTCGGCTGGCGTGCAGCATTCTGGTTGCTGGCCATTATCTTCCTGGCTTTCACTGGCATCGCTATCGTCACCGTGCCCAAGGACTTTACGGCGAAAGAGCCGCTGACTTGGGAGACTGTCAAGCGCTTCGATGTTCTCGGCACTGCCCTCAACATCGGTGGCATTGGCATGTTCTCCGCAGCATTAAGTCTGGGGGATACCGCTGAGAGCGGCTGGAAGACACCTTATGTGCTTGTCCTCCTCATTCTGGGTCTACTCATGGTCATCGCCTTCATCTTCTGGGAGACCTATTTCGAGTATCCATTGATGCCAATGACGATCTGGAAAGATCGCAACTTCTCCCTGGTACTCTCGGTCCTCTCCCTTGGCTTCATCGCGTTCCAGCCAGCGGCCTTCTTCGCTTCCCTCTACTTCCAGAACGTCAAACACATGTCAGCGATCATGGTCGCTGTCCATCTCCTGCCAATGGCCATCAACGGTATCATCACTAACATATTCGCCGCCTGGGCTCTGCACCGTATCTCGAACAAGATCCTAATGTACATAGGCGCAGGGGCCTACATAGCAGCAATGCTACTCTTCGCCGTCAACCGCGTGTCTGATAGCTACTGGGCATTTTACTTCCCTGCGCTTCTACTCACGGTGGTGGGTGCCGATCTGCAGTTCAATGTGGCAAACATGTACGTCATGTCATCGATGTCTTCAAGCCAACAGAGCACTGCTGGTGGGATCTTTCAGACTATTACGAGGCTTTGCCAAACAATCGGACTGGGAATGGCCACAGCAGTCTTTGGGTCTGTAGAGCATGATCCGGGTCTGTCGAGGTACTGGGATTTGCCAACGCAGCCTTATTCGGCGACGTTCTGGATGTGTTTCGCCACCGCGACAGTCAGCATTGGTCTGGTGCCTTTCATCACGATTGGGACGCAAGGTGGGAGGGATCATAAGCAGAACGAGGCGATCCGCAAGGGTGATGGTTCACGTGTTGATGAGAAGTATGCTGGATCGGCGGAGGGTGAAGCCATGGTCGCGCAGGCTTTGCCGGTCCAGGGGTGAAACCTCCACTACTAATACATGCAAGCGTGAATCATTTGGAAGCTACTCTGAGCGGCCCAGCGTGCACGGACCTTGGTGAAGTGAAGTGCCTTTTCGAGTCCCTGCAGAATCAAGAGCTCGGCACGACACAACACAGACGCTTTCCAACTTTATCATTACAACGGTCAGAGCCACCACATTCTACAGCCCCAGATCATCGACCAACAAGTGATAGCCTCCAGCACTCGATGAGCTTGCCATCCGACAGATACATGATCGACACACGAAGCGGAAAGGGCCCGCAAAACCACTACATCCTTCGACCATGAAATTCTCGAGTCTCTTCAACCACCTCAAGTACTCTTTCCTCAAGTCGTCACGTTCGGTGCCAAGTCTGGTCTCTACGTCTCCAGAGACCACATTACCCGACCTCCCACCGCTGCCACCGCTGTACGTCTCCGCACCACCCGCACGACCAGCATTGCCGCCAGCATACCACTCAATTGCTTTACAGCCGCTGAACGATGTCGCTCGAGTCGAGATCAAAGTCGATGCATGCAGTGGCAACATACCTGAGAGCAACTCGACTCACCGCTGGTCACAACGCATCAACCTAGGCTCCGAAGTCATCCTCGTCCATAAGAGCTATACCCTCGAGGACGTCCATCGTCACATGAACTACCTGTTCTCTCCGGCCATCGAGGCTGCTGTCCATGGAACAAGAGATGCGAGATACTTCGTGTACTGGGAGCCGACTTACAGGAGCAAGCCACGCCGATTGCCGATCACGCCAGAGAATTGGAAGCGAGTGACGAATCTGCTATTCAGGAGAGGGGAGCATCTGGGGAGGACTATGTGAGGAGATGTTGGATTGAGGTGCACGTGAGTACGGCTAAGGAGGAGTGGCCGTTGTGAATCTTTGTTGCTTATGATAGCTGGAGAAGATTGGTAGTCGTGGTATGAGGGGTCAGATTTGGCAGTGCTGAGTGTGCAATCGAACCTGTTCCACTATGATTATGAATTAATGAAAACGTGCGACCGAGAACCCAGAACACATGCGGTAATCTGCATGACGACACATTACAAAGCATTGGGATCAGGATGAGCGACCTGTACCTCCTGAAATTGATCTCGCTGCACCTTTTCATCCTTGCGTATTCGTTTCTGGGACGAGGGGAGAAGTGGGGTCGATAAGTGAGTTGTATTTGGACCTAAGTTTTCACTCATCATTCACTCCGAGTTGCTTCTTGGCGGCGCTTTCAAAAACAAAGCCTCGGGTAGTGGCAGCAGCCGGCGTTCGTCCGGGCTTGAAGTAGTATTAATTTCTCGAACCGGCTCGCGACTTGATCTTTTGCCTACATCTTAGGGGATTCGCCCTCGCTCTTCGTAGCCATGGAATTTAATGACTTCAGGTTACTCCTGCAGCGGGTGACAAGTAAGGGCGAGGATCTTCTGAAGGGAGGCAAACACCTCTCTGATCGGAAAGCTCGAAACGCGAGAGCAGGCCTTCATCGACCTCCAGTAAGCACACGATCAGGAAGTCAACACTATCGGACAGGATCATGTCATCGCATTAGAAGCGCCGGAAGCGAAGGCAAATGAACTCCAGGGCAAGAATGGCAGGCTGTGCAGTGCAGTGCAGTCCAGGCGAAGCAGGAAGCTCTCGATGGGTTGCAGACGGATCACGACACTCTCTCTCAGCAGCTGCCGGAGCAGAAGCTGCAGAACCGCCAGCTGAAGGCAAAGCTCAAGGACGCTCCCAAGAGACGTGTGAGCGCCACATCCGACTGTCCGTCTCACACGAATGCGAGAGCAGATTTTGCGGCTTCAGCTCAGATCCAAAGCAATCAAGCCATCGCCACAGCTTCAGGCACAGGAGACACAGAACAGGCCTCGGTCCTTCCAAGTATCGAGCGGCACTCCCCTAGGCTCAATCATGCTCGACAGCAATTAGGCACTGAGATCCCCCATTTCAAGATGAGAAAGTCCAGCGAGAAGTATTTCGTCGCATTCGACGAGGCGGATCCTTCACATGTCGACAACAGGAAATGGGTGGACGGATGGGAATGCGACAACGGCATCCTACTAAGTGGCGTAGTGGCCAGGTGCGAAACGTCGAGGAGGCATCCAGTGAAGCTCCGCGAGCACAACTGGGCACTAAGCCTGATTGACTGGCCCGAATGTGATCATCCGAAGGACGATGAGCAGTCTGATTGACTGGCCTGCATTCGAAGGGAGAAGGGAGAGGATTTCATGGAGCAGGTCATGCGCGCTACAAACCACCATCATGCCGGCAATACACACAATGCGGTAGCTTCAAGGATCAGCGAGGTCGGCAGCGCAGTGCAGGCTCAACCTAGCACCGGCACAACGCATGAAGCGACGCCCACTGCGCCTGGCTGCCGCCCCCAAAGCCCTCAGATTGACCACACGCCTGATTGGCGAAACCATGGCCCAGACATTCCCGTTTTGCCTCGCGACATCAGTAACGGGGAGTCGAGGATGGTCATCGACGGACAACAATACCCCTTCAGATCTCCCCAACAGGAACGCAGCGAATCGAGGACAGCATTCGACGACCCGTTCCGATTGCCAGCACAACCCATCGCATCTCCACTACCTCCCTCATCCCCACGACAAAGTCACCGCACCTTCTCACTCAACGACTCTATGCCCAAACTCGGCACCAACGTTCGCGGCCGCTACTTCAACCCATCCGACCCCCGCCGCGACACACTCCAACACACCAGTCTCCACGACCTCGAGCGCCGTCTGACCGACCCCCGCCGCCCAGATCACCCCAACTTCGAGAACTGGAAAGGGCGCAAACCCATTCGCGTCCACTGCTGGGAAACCAGCGGACTCTGCGACTTCAGCGCCCAATGCGGAACCTGCAAAGTCGACGACGTTGACTGCATTCGAAAGCTCTGCAGCGCCGGTCCATAATGCACTAACACCCGCTGCCCATGCCTTCATCCAGGGGAATGGGACGAGAACGACAAGTCCTGGCATGTGGAAAGCGGTCAATTCCCACCGAAGAGATCGAAGCAAATCTTCGATCCGCGAAGTACGGAGCGAGCGCGCTATCCTGCTGAGGGAGAGGCTGAGCCGATTAGAAAACCATGCTGTGGGCGGTGCTGGAAGATAGAGAAGTGGTGTTATGGTGGACCGCGATGTGTGAATTGTATATCAGCTGATAAGGGTAAGTGTGTCTCCAGACTCTGCAAAAGAAGGCTCGATTGTAGGAGTCCACGCTGTATCTACATCCATCCTGGACAGTGCGATGAGGCGGATGGTCGGTGGACGGTCGAAGCTGGTAATATCGGCGTGAAAGGGGCGTGGAGATGATGAGGAGTACTGAGGATACATTTGGCAAGCGCTAGTGATGATATTGACTGATTGTCCGGGCTGTCACTCGGTGCCGTCTCCGTCATTAAAAAATCGAGAGCGCCAGTCATCTTCAAGCTGCCTCACGCAGCACCCCCACCACGCCGTCTCCTTTCCCTCCCATTGCTCCGGATATAACTGGCTACAGCGAACAGTTCTGCAACTCAGACCGGCTTTGCAGTAATGATTAGAAACACTTGGCGCCAGCGTCTGCACATGTAGAGCACTCTCCCAGAGAAGAGCAGCCGAAGTCGTGGAAAAGACAACGCCGACAAACGGCTTTGCGGTGCCTCATGTCCTCATTGTCTGCATCTGGCAGTGAACGCTTCCGATTGTAGGTCGAATGGCCAAAGAGCAATGCATTTTCCACTTTGCTGTCTTCCTCCAATGTGCTGTTGATCTCGCAGCGCGAATCGCGGCGAGTCTCACTGATCGATTTGCTGCGGCCAGAGTCTGACTTTGCGGCATCGACAAGCACCTGATGCTTGATGTTAATGCTTTCAGATCTCTTGATGGGCGCCGAGCTGATTGGTACCGCAGGACTAGTAGAGTCACTGCCACCCGCTCGTTCCGCCTGAATTCCAGTCGGTGTAGTGGGTGTGACCTG
The DNA here is from genome assembly GCA_002116355.1 of Dothistroma pini CBS 116487. NCBI lineage: Eukaryota > Fungi > Ascomycota > Dothideomycetes > Mycosphaerellales > Mycosphaerellaceae > Dothistroma > Dothistroma pini. The sequence continues at coordinate 114,095 of KZ108327.1, read as the reverse complement.
ACACATCGGTGCATTGGTTGCAGCAGGCGTATCGCAATCGATCGTTGAGAGCAAGGTTTTGTCCGCGCAGCTCGTCGCAGCTGCTTCCTTTGGTGAGTGCACTTCACCACCATTACCCATGTCGCCGCTAATGGCTCTCTGAACGTTACGCAACTGTTTCGTTAACCTGCATCTTTCTTCAGCGATGCGCAGTTTGTTGAGCAGCGACTCATCTCTAGCTTCGAGATGGCTTGCTGTTGCGCCTTTTGCTCCCACTCATCCCTGAGCACATCGCGAGATGCACGCAACAACTTGTTGTCGACTTCTGACGGTGTGAGTTTGCCTTGAGTGGAAGTAAGCCAGTCTTCGGCCCACTTCTGGCGTGCTTCGGCATGCTGCAGATCCCGCAGCGTGCCATTTTTTTGCAGTTGGAGTGCTGCAATTCCCACCTCTCGTGCCTTCTCCAAAGAGCGCTTGTTGGCATTGGAACTTGCTTTGGCTTCATTGAAAGCCTGGGACAATTCTTGCTGTTCCTTGCTGATCGCGCTCAACTGCTTCTGGTGGCAATCCTCTTTGATCTGATCAGCCTCGACGGTGCAGCATACCAGCTTTAAATCGTCTTGAAGTGCTCGCTGGGCAGCCTCAGTGCTGCTCAGCTTAGCACGGGCATCGCCCAACTCGGAGAAGATGATACCATGGCTAGTGCGAGCTTCATCAAGCTCTAGGACCTTGACCTTCAAATCATCTTGCAGAGACTTCTCTTGAGCCCGATAGATTGTCAAGGCATTGTCCTTCGCCTGAACGACGATCTTGAGCGAACCATTGGTTCGCTGCAGGTCATCCAATTGCTTGACTTGCTTCCGTCTGTTTTGAGTGAAAAGAATATCAGCTATACTTCTGAGACACCTAGCATCGACGCAGCCACAGTCATACGTACTGGAAGTCCTTCAGCTCCTTGTCTTTAGATTCTACTGTGGCGTTGAGGCTGCACTTCTCTAGACGGATGGATCTGTTTTCCTCGTTGAGCTTCCGCCAGCGATCTTGAGGGCTGGAGAGATCCTTGTTCTTGGATTCAAAGGTACTCTTCAACGCAGTATTCTCGCTCTGCAGATATTCAATCACTTTACTGTGATCTTGCATGGTGTCCATTCGCTGTTGAAGCCTGTCTCTATCGGCCCGCAGGGTAGTGGAGTCGCTGTTCGCAGTCTCGACCAAAGCTCGCATTGACTCGACATGCTGGGTTAACATATGCTTGTCATCCTGTCCGTCTGTCAGTCAGTACAGGAGACATCCGGCGTCGAGTGTTGATAGTTCCAAGCGGCGTCCGCTCCAAGCTGGTGCGGAACGTACCTCAGCCGTCTGCTTCTGCACTCGGAGCCTGCCATTCTCTGCGCTCAGAGTGTCGTTGTCGCCGATCCTGTCTGATAACACGCCCTTGAGAAGCTCGTGCTTAGCTGTGAGCTCAATCAGACGCTCTTCGCCAGCAGCGACACTATGTCGCAGCTCGCTCTTCTCGCGTTTGACATTCGTAATCGTCTGATCAGCCTGCGCCAGTTGCTCTTTTGACTGCTTTAGCACAACGAGCTGCAGATTGAAGCAGTGTCTCAAAGTCCTCGTCGGCATGCATTGGCACCTTCTTGAGGTCTGCTGTTTCTGAAATGTGCAGGTACGCCTAGGCAGCTAACCGTCGCCACGCATTGCGCCTTCTGTTCTGGCAAGGGACTTTTGCGTCATGTCGCTTTACAGGGAAGGAACAACATCAATGCATCTAGTCTCATCTGTGCCTATATCAACGAGACCATGCCCCTACTGATCCGAACAGCGACGCAAACATTGCGAAAGTGTTTGACCGCCGCATCAATCCGTCCATGTATGAAGTTTGCGGAGCGTTTCTCGTTGTAGGATGAGGGCAGGCTCGTTCAGCCGCGTTCTTGTGAGTAGAACCAGTTCTCGAAGCTCATCAATGGCCACCTCGTACAGCGTGCCATGGCCACTTCGACAAGTTTTCAGCAGTCTTGGCAGAAAGTACGGCTGAATCGCGAGAGTGAGATGTGCTCATAAGAGATGGACTGACTCTGATGGAGTTGCACTCTGTGGGTAGTTCTACACCTGCCGCCAAGAAGAAACGCGCCTTCCTTCCTCTTGAGCCAAGACCATCAAGCTCCTTCCTCTTCCAGCATCGCAAGATCTTCCTTCTTCCACATCACACTTGTTGGTTGACCCTAGGTCCTAGTGGAGCATGCGCGTTACTAGCCGTGTTCCGTCGGCACCATCTTGCGTTCGCCGGCCATACAACCTGTGCTACCTATCGTGAGGAAAGGATCCGCATCTCCGCCGCCGAGCGGGCAATGTATCGACCTGCGCGTGTGCGTCAACTCAAAACAAGCGTAGTGCCATGGCCGCATGCCCGCATTTGGCATCGCTGATAACAGTAGTAGTCGCGAGAATAGCGATGATAGCCCAGAGACCAAATGCAGTAGGTCTTATGTCTGTTGGCGTCCCTTCCTTGATTCTTCATACCCTCACCCAACAAAAATGGCATTCATACATGTACTCCGAGCATCGGCTCTTTGCCTAACGCTCGCAGTTCCCGCCCTCGCCCAGTTCGTCAAGGCACCGACAGACCTGACAACGACCAAGGGTCACTTGGACTTGCCCGTGCGATGGAAAGAGGTGCCAGAGGGCACATGCGAGCTCACACCGGGCGTCAAGAGCTATAGCGGATATGTGGACATTGAGGACAACCAGCACATCTTCTTCTGGTTCTTCGAGGCACACGACCAGAAGCCGGAAGACGCAGAGCTCACAGTGTGGATCAACGGCGGTCCAGGCTCATCATCAATGATTGGGCTTTGGGAAGAGCTGGGTCCCTGTCGTGTTGATATCGATGGCAACGTCGTGAACAATCCATATGCATGGAAGTGAGTGATGCCACTGTCATGAGTAGAGTCAGAATACTGACAGTCGGCAAGCAATGTCTCCAACATGCTCTTCATCGATCACCCAGCACAGGTCGGCTTCTCCTACTCGACACCCATCCCGTCATACATCTCTAGTCAGGGCTCTGTCGTCCAACTTCCCAATGCGACCTGTCCAGAATACGCCGCGGATTTGGACTGCGCGACACGCTCTCAGCCAGTGCAGACCGACACCGCCAACTCCACCTCAGCCGCTGCTCCATCAATGTGGAAGACACTGCAAGGGTTTATGGGCGCCTTCCCACAGTACTCTCGCACCGAGTTCAACTTCGCAACAGAGAGCTACGGTGGCCACTACGGACCCATCTTCAACGCCTACATCGAATCACAGAATAAGCTCATCAAGAACGGCAGCTTGCCAGGCGCAAAGAACATCAACCTTCGTACCGTGCTGATCGGTAACGGCTGGTACGATCCTCTGATCCAATATCAAGCCTACTACAACTTCACAGTCTACCCAGGCAACACTTACGACTACTACCCTTACAACAAGAGCGTCGAGGCGCAGATCTACAACGCGTTGTACGGACCTGGAAACTGCTACGAACAGACTGTTGCCTGCAACACCGGCGGCCTCAACGAGATTTGCAGCGCAGCAGATAGTTTCTGTGCCAACGAAATTGAGACTCCACTGGACAACGAAGGACGGGACGAATACGATATCCGAGAGCTGACTCCCGATCCATTCCCATACTCTTTCTACACGACTTACCTAAACTCGGAGAAGCTGCAACAGGCGATTGGCGCGTACGTGAACTTCACGAGCAGTAACCAGGCCGTCGGCAGTGCATTCGGTTCGACCGGTGATGACGATAGGGAAGACGGCACAATCGAGGCAACGCGCAGCCTCGTCGAGCAGGGTATCTACGTCGTCCAGTTTGCCGGCGATGCAGACTACAATTGCAATTGGCTCGGTGGTGAAGTCATCGCTCACAACGTCGGGGCTCCAGGCTTTGGCTCTGCGGGATACACCAACATCACGACCTCCGACAAGGTCGTACACGGTCAAGGTAAGGCATCTTCCCAATCAACCTCCGCCCCCTCTCCACACTAACACTTTTACCAGTAAAACAATCCGCCAACTTCGCCTTTGCACGAATCTACGAAGCAGGCCACGAAGTCCCCTTCTATCAACCCCTCATCGCCCTCGAAATGTTCAACCGCTCAATCCACGGTCTCGACATTGCAAGTGGCGAACAAAAGATCAGCCTTGGATGTGATTACAAGAGCGTTGGCACACCCAAGAGTGAGTACAGAGAGGGCAATGCTACGGTACAGTTCAAGGTGCTGCCCGCCAATGCAATCTACAACACCACGCTGAACGGCCCGAACCCGACCAATGGCACGAACAGCACGGATGTCGTGGGGAAAAGGAGTGAGGCTACGAAGCGTGGGATGTTTGCAAAGCAGTCGCTGAAGAGTAAAAGGACTTTTAAGCCAACTCTTGGGAGGAAGATGAAGTAAATATGACATCGACAGTACCGAGTGAACATGCCCAAAAAAGACATCCAAAGTTGCAAGAGTGAATCGGAAGATGCATCGCTCCATTCACGCACATAATCATATGAGTATCAGCTATCTACTAGTGAGCTCGCACATTCCACCTGTGATCGTATCTCAACCCGTGCTCCGAAACTCGGCCCGGCTGACCCATGCTCATCTGTTGGATGTACTTTTTCGTTATCATCAGGACAGAAGAACAAAGTCGTTTAAGCTGAGCCAGCGTCGACCTTGGCGATGTAGGCCAGGAGGTCGAGCACACGGCGGGAGTAACCCCACTCGTTGTCGTACCAGGAAACAAGCTTGACGAAGTTCTTGTTGAGCGAGATACCGGCCTTGACGTCAACGATGGAGCTGTGCTGGTTCCCGTTCATGTCGGAGGAGACGATGTCGTCGTCGGTGACGTCGAGAATGCCTATCGATACGTTAGCTTTCTGTTGTGCCCAACCTTTTGCAGTTTTCTTTTCTCACCCTTGAGCTCGCCCTTTGAAGCCTCCTTGAGGGCAGCAATGATCTCATCGTAGCTGGCACCCTTCTCGATGCGGCAGGTCAAGTNNNTTGGCAGTTGGCACACGCATGGACATGCCGGTGAGCTTGCCGTTGAGGTCTGGAATAACCTTGCCGACAGCCTTGGCAGCACCAGTCGAAGATGGGATGATGTTCTGGGCCGCAGTACGGCCACCGCGCCAGTCCTTACCG